>CM077439.1:12228560-12472282 GCA_039654765.1 Mylopharyngodon piceus
AGAAGAGTTTCTGTTAATGTGGGTTTTTGGAGAGTTACCATCATAGTGACAAGTGACATGCTGCTTGGTTTGAGAGCAGGTAAGTTACATGTTTTAAGTTGCTGTACTCATTCAGTAAGTGCTATAGGCGTACCATGCTATTGAAAACAGTTGTGCTTAATATTGTTGTAGAAAAAGAAATACACTCACTCCCTTTCAATTTCTCCTCTTTTTTTGTTTTTGACTTTGATGTTTACTGTGCATTTAGGCCATGTACAAGGTTCGCAACTTCATTAAAACAATATCTGAACTCCATAACCTTAGACCTTTTTGCTTATTTTGCATATTCTCAAACCAGCATATCACAAAGAGCATTCTGGGTTGAACAAGCAGCCCTGAGCGGACTGAGCAAGCGGAGCGGAATCTTCAGAAAGGCGCTCACATACTCTGACTGTCACTATTGATTTAATGCATCCTTGCTGAATATAAGTATTAAATTCATAATTCTTAATTCTTATATTTCAAAAAACAATATCTACTTATCCCAAACTTTTGAACAGTAGTGTACATTCATAAATAGGCATGTTAGGGGGCACAAAAATAAAGCAATAATGGGTCGAATGATGTGGGCTACCTGTTGAGTAAAGAGGAAATAAATGAACTCATAACACAACATAATAATATATACTCGATTATGCAGGAGCTAAAATATTACAAAGTGTGCATATACAGTTTTTGGCAACAGCTACGAGTCCAGAGAAGGTGGGTGCTGATGTGGGCCGTGTAAACTTATTCTAAGGAATGGTGGCCTTTTGGATACACAGCGTGGGCAGAAACACATGAGAGAGTGCGAATCGCATGACATTTTAGCACAGCGAGTCAATCCACATCCCTTACTGTGAAGATCTAATAAATAAAAATAAAAAAAAAACTTTTATTACTTTGCATGCCTGTCAAATGAACAATAGCATCATTTCAGAGAGAGACTGCAAGTTATTGTGTATAAGCTGTGTTATTTTTCATGGTGGATTACAGTGACATTGGAGACTCATGATAAGGCAATGATATTTCGCTACGCAAAATGGCGTTGTAAGACAGCTCTTTCATGAGTTAATTAAATGAGAAAGGCTGCCTATAAGAGGGGCAGCGGGAAAGGAATGAGAACAAATATTATGTTATTGAGTGAAATTGTGGGCTAGATTCAAGAAAGATGTTGTTATCAACAAACATAAAACATACATAAACACACTGTCTGCTAGCGAGGTACGTGTTCAGCTTGGATAGATGAAACCTGTCATTCTTTTATCAACACCTTCGCATGAACAAACATAACACATTGAACAAATAGCTTACATCTGAAGTATAAAAAATATATTCTTTCACAGATCTATTGACACAACCAAGCTAAATGTGAACCAGGGTTGTACAAAACGAAACAAACAAATAAATCAAAAGTGAAATACCTATATAGACACCCCATACATTAAAAAGTTTGGGGTCAGTAATTTTTTTTAAAGCAATTAAAATTAATCTTATTCAGCAAGGACGCATTACATTGATCAAAAGTGAAAGCAAAGACATTTATAAAGTTACAAAAGATTTCCATTTCAAATAAATGCTGTTCTTTTAAACTTTTTTTTTACACTGATAATAATAGTAAATGTTTCTCGAAGGATCATGTGACACTGAAAACTGGAGTAATGATGCTGAAAACTCAGCTTTACCATCACAGGAATAAATTATATTTTAAAATATATTAAAGTAGTTATTTAAAATTGTATTATTATTTCACAATATTACTGTTTTTACTGTATTTTTGGTCAAATAAATGCAGCCTTGATGCATAAGCATAAAAGACTTTGATAACACTTTAGTATAGGGAACACATATAAACTATTAGCTACGACTTTTCCCTCAATGAACTCCTAATTTACTGCTTATTAATAGTTAGTAAGGTAGTTGTTAAGTTAGGTATTGGGTAGGATTAAGAATGTAGAAAAAGGTCATGCAGAATAAGGCATTAATATATATCAAGTATTCTGGATTGGACCATCTCAATTTAACCCCTGGTTATGATATGTCTTGAAATTCCCCACAGCGTACATGGACTCAGAGGGAATCAGAGCTAATTAGCATTAGATTGTATTTTATTCAGCACTGTACATGCGACTTGTGCTGATTTCATTGTTATCCTTTGGGTTTTCCATTCATCATCTCTGTCTCTCTCCTGCAGTGGTCTCATTTAATGAGAATGACCATATTTTGATTCACACACAGTAGTGAATATAAAATGCAGAGTACACTCATTTCAAATTCAAGCATCTTCTGGAAGAAAAAAAGAGAGAGAAGGCATGGAGCATTTCAAAATACTTCAAATGTAAGTTGACATCCTCCCTTCAGCACTTTTAACACTAGTTGTATGAATTACAAATTGACAGATTTGTATGCTACGCTGTGTGTGCTGAGTTTACATTACATATGGGATTGGTTTTAAAGCAAAACAGAACTTAGATATTAAAAAAACAACAAGTGAAAATTGGTCTCAAGGCTCAGGTTTTGCAGTTTGAGATGTGACATGAAAACAGGATGCAGAATTATAACAAAACAGAGTAAGAAAACTTTTGTGGCCCGAGGTGAAATACAAGGTAAGAACTGACGGGTGGTAAACAAAGAACTGAAAGATACCTGTTCTTGCATTCTCATCCTTATTTCTTCAATTGAAACGAGAAGAAAGAGAGAGGCAGAAACTGCCAGTTGTACCCTAAAAAAGTGACAGTGTGATATATTGTGACTGTGCTGGTGGAAATTTTAATTATCCGCTGTAACCTTTGTGTCACTAAGATATATCTAATCCAGCCTTGAACAAAGCTTCATTTGGCATTCTCTTGTTAGAGTAAATGAAAAAGATAAAGTTAATTTGAATATGGGGTTTGGAGAGGGTGGAAATGAGAGAGTGATATAAATGTAGAAAAAAACTTTGAAGTAGCAAAGCTTCCCCCCCTGAGGGCAGCTTGCATGTTGCCCCTCCTGAGCAAGGGTTAGTGTGAGTGACTTTGAAGATCACAGCAATGCCAGAACAGTCAGTGTGTGCCTCCCCAGCTACGATGGAAGAAAAGAGCACTATCTCTCTCTTCTTCAGTCTCCTTCTTTTATTCTGTCCCTCTACCATCAGGCTCACTCTCTGTATTGCTTGCAGGTCCCTTGCCCTCGACAGGGCAGGACTGGCAGCTACATTCTCTCTCATAACTTATTTTTTTGCCTCACACAGAGAACCACATGGCTTGCCCAGTTCTTCAGCTCTACAAAGGCAAACCCCTGGGACAGCAGAAGATCAGTTCAGTGCCTTAAAGAAAATCTGTTCATTCTGCCATTTTTTAATCACCCTCATGCTGTTTCAATCACACATTACTTTTTTTTCTTCTGTTAAAAGGTGAATTTAAGAATATCCAGACCAATTATTTGGTTTAAAATAATGATAACTGAGGCTGTCAAGCTCCAAGATGGCAAAACTACACCATAAAAGTGATCGATATGACTCATGCACTGTATTCCAAGTCTTCTTAAAGGGATAGTTCACCCAAAATTGAAAATTATCCCATGATTTACTCACCCTCAAGCCATCCTAGGTTTATATGACAATCTTCTTTCAGACGAACACAATCCAAGATATATTTAAAAATATCCTTAGTCCTCCAAGGTTCATAATGGTTGTGAATGGTAACTCACATTCTGAAGACAGAAAAAATGTTCCGGCAGACATGTGTTCTCGAGAAAGAACGCGTCTTTAGTATCAGTGTACTGATCCGTGTATTATGTCTTAAAGAGACAGCAGCCCTTGCATTCCTGCTGTCTGAAAGTGATGTTAATCAAACAACAGAAGACAAGGAAATCACTCAATGCTCATGACTGAATAGTAACTTAATAATTAATAATGATTGATCTTTATACAGTGAAGATTACATGCAATGTTGTTTTACATTTTATTAGCTACTTTATTAAATTTTTGTACCTGAAAACTGGATACATGAAAAACCTGAAAAGCTTTATTTATTTGTATCTTTGTATTTATTTGTGCTGTTTGATTATTTGTTCTTATTTTCTTTATTTTTATTTGACAGTAGTACTTTTTTCCCTGAACATAGCACATACCGAACCGTACCGAAACCGTGAGCCTAAAACCGTGATACAAACCGAACCGTGAGTAATCTGAACCGTTGCACCCCTACCTCCCTCACAGTTGTCATGAAGGGCAAAATTAGCTATATAGACCAAAACCACAATTTGAACCAGGCTGTAAACATGTTTTTTTCTGCTGTAAAGTTGGGCATTTTAACATGGGGCTCAATGAGATTCTGCTCTCTTTTGGAGCCTGTCCCTAGCGGCCAGTCGATGAATTGCAGTTTAAGTCACTTCCGTATTGGCTTCAAGAGAAACTGGGGGAGGTTGCCGCTTGGTCAGAACGTCAGCTCAGTATTGGTCAACGCTGTTTATGTGAGCAGCACGACGCATTCATGTGATACTGACGCAGAAGCCGGCCAATAATGAGTCGGCTTTCTGATGTAAAACCTGGAAGCGCTGGACGTAAACAACATATGAGAATGACACAGAAGAGAAGATATAGTTGAATAAAGTCGTTATTTTTGTTTTGTTGTGGCACACAAAAAGTATTCTCGTTGCTTCATAAAATTAAGGTTGACCCACTGCATTCACGTGGACTATTTTAACGACGTCCTTGGTACCTTTCTGGAACTTGAAAGGTGGTTAAATTGCTGTCTATGGATGAGTCAGACAGCTCTTGGATTTCATCAAAAATATCTTAATTTGTGTTCCGAAGATGAACTTACGGTCTGAACTTACGGGTGTGGAATGACACGAGGGTGAGTAATTAATGACAGATTTTTCATTTTTGAGTGAACTAACCCTTTAACAACATAATTCTAATATTGCATAGGTCCTACTATTTAGGATGGAAAGTGTGCAAATTAGGAAGGACCTATTCTATTCCTCAATTACTACAGGAAGTGCTGGGATGACTGCAGGAGAGCTGCATGTGATAAAAAGGCAAAAGGCAGAATACATTCATGTTTGTCAAGGGATTCCACATCTCCCAGCTCCAATCCCCTGGTGTGTCTCCTAGAGCTTTATGATTCAATACACTGATCGCATGTCAGGATTCCTAAAAAAACAGTGCAGAAGAACTGGTTCCTCAAGGGTAAACACATTCTTTTCTCTATCATTGGGCCTGAGGCAGACCTGTCTAAAAGAACACAACGTTTACATGAACAGCTCTATCTGGGATAAGTCCTCAGTGGTAGTGGCCAGAAGTGGGCTTGCTTTGAGCAGCAGCACTGGATGCTAGACTTCTGTTCCCCAGTGTTTGTGGGTCTCAGGTGGGCACGGCTAACAGTGACCAGTCACGGCATGCTGCCTGGCACTATTACGGAAGCCATCACACAGCAGCACGTTGGGAATTATTTATGGCCCAGAAGGACGATGGCAAAAACTGGAGCTTGCCCTCTGGGTGCGGTGTGACAGCCTGCTAAATCACCATCTTACTGCTGCCTCTAACGCTGGAGTTAGCGCCACAGAGCTCGGAAACTCTGCCACGCCATACACGACAGAGTGAATTACCACCCTCTAGAGAAAATAACATGATGAATACATTCATTAGAATGCTGTATTCCTGATAAAAACCCCTGAGGCCATGCGTAGACCTCTCGCAAATAACAGGAAATGGCCCACATTTCAGTCGAGCCTCTCAATGCGAAAAGATCACTAGGTTAAAAAATCTCCATGAGACTGTATTAACTTGTTTGTTCAATTTTCACAAACCCCATAAGTTCTTCTGCCAGCCATCAGCGCTTGTGGTGGTAGAGCTCTATGTAATTTATATGCCAGCATTCAGGTGTGGGACATTATTCTTCATGGGGGCACTAAATTTTGCAGCCTGACAGAGTGAAGTGAAAAATGGTGAGGATATTTACCTAATATTACCGCACTTGATCAATTTACTGTAAATGCAGTTTTTCCATCGGTGTGGCTCTCCTGCTCAATAGCACATTATCCCATGTCAAGAAAAGCCGCACATGGTGGGCAGGCTCTTATTTACGAGTGTTTGTGTTGATAATGTGCATAAGGTATGTGACATTAGAGAGGCCTCTCTCCACTAGAGTAGCACTCTGTGAATGATTAATCTCTCCTTTAGCATGGACTATTTATTGCTGCTCCTACATTCCAGCTAGCAGCTATGTGACCAGTAATTAATTCCAGTTCCTGCAAACATCCTGGTTCTTTGATAAATAAGCAAGACTAAGTTTTGTGGGGTCATGTCAACACTATCCCGGCTATATTATTCAAATCGCATATATGATGGCTCTTAAAATACTCAACCTCACTCAAGAGTATCCTCTGAATATTCAGCTGTTCCAGAAACAAATCAGCAAAAAATAATTAAGGGGTTCAATCAAGCGAATAATTACATTGATTGATTCATATGAGAGCACACTGACACTTCAGACTCATGAAAGAAATACAAGGATGCTTAGGAACAAGTTAATGAAAAGACAAGGTGCTCAGCCAAAAAGGAAGAAAAAAAAAAATGGCCACCACATGGAGAGGCCACGTTTAATGGCTCCTAACCCCTTGCGGGGATCTGAGCTAAGCCAAAATGGCTTGGTCTGCATTTTGTGGAGAGGATTAATTCTATCGTAATTAAAGGTTTTGTTGTGGCCTCTCTTGAAGCAGTAGTGGCAGCGCTTTCTCTTCCTGAGTGGAATGAATTAGCCTGAAGCTCAGATGTTTAGTCTCAGACTCTACAACCCTTAGCTGTGACCTACTGTGCCACTGAAAATCCCAATGGTACAAAAAAATCTCTTTAAAAAGACTCTAAAAACATATGTAAGTTTTCACCTTATTGTAAGATGGTTTCTTAATACAATCCTTAAAGGGATAGTTCACCCAAAAATGAAAATTACCCCATAATTTACTCACCCTCAAGCCATCCTTGGTGTATATGACTTTCTTATAAAACAGATAGTTCCGGCCCTTGATTCTGATTGGTTGAGCTGCGTTCGAAGCCGTTGTAAAATTCCCGAAAACATACAGCTGACCGCATTACATAAGTATGATGCGCCACTGAGTGTGTCTTAGCAACCACTCTTAGCAACGTAAACATATATTTGAAGAGTTTGGTTCCAAAACGCGATAAACGCCATTTAAAAAAAGAAAGAAAAAAAAAAGAGTTTCCGCCAAAATCAGTATTGTATCTGGTCGGTATTGAAAAGTCATTTATTAATTTTGCGCAAAATGCAACATCTGTCATGTTATTCTGTCATGTTTTCTCCCTTTCTTGTCCAAAACGCGACAAACGCCACTCTCCCTTCTCTGCAGAATGCGATATATCCGCTCAACCAATCACAGCGCACCATTCCACGCACTGTAAACAGTAATGGCGGCGCTCTGAATACACCCGGCATCCTTGTTTTCCTTATCTGCTTTGTACTTTGTGATCAACAAAAACAGATAAATAAATAATTTTGACGGTATTAATGAACCTGTGGTTGTTTCTGCAGTGGGGAAGAAACGTAAGCCATCGAAATGTAATCATTTACGTGAGGAGATTAAGAAGATGAGGCACTCGAGTCGGGAGGAGGAAAAATGCCGGATGTTGCTTTTTCCACGACAGCATCAAACTTCTGTCACGGTCCCCAAAACTGAATCATGCACAGTTTTTAAAAGCCGTTTGACCAAGAATGATTAATTCTCGAATCTGGCATTGCTAGTTTTGAACATCTGAAAACAACATGATTGTCAAAATCTGCACTGTCAGACAAGGATTTATCAGCTATATTTTACTTTGTCACACCAGCGACACCCCTGGGTAGTTGCAATCAATTCCAATGTACTCGGCAAATGTGTTTATTTTACCCGTGCGGTGGCGCCAGATACTCTTTAATCGGTAATGACAAACGGAGACATACTTCATTTATAACATGAACAAGATGACTCGTTGAATTCATTTTGGGAGCGACGACTGAATGTATTTTTAGTCAAATGCCTGTATATAAGATTAGTATTGACAAAGTTCAGAAGCTGTCATATATGTGGATCAACTTACTTTGTTGTGTATTTTCAATATGAAAAATAACTTTTATATTGATGGATTAATTGCATTTTGAAAAAAAATGTGTCATGGATTTATTGCATTTTGGGGGGGGGAAATAATCCGTTTTTATAATAAACCTTTGAAAATCAAAATCTAGATTTGAATTTTTAATGTTTTTATAACCAAAAGATGCTATGTGAAAGTTTGAAACCGAAAATAGTGGTTTTCATCTTGCCACTTTCTTGGTAAAGAAAACACATTTTTACTCAAATTAATCAAAATGGATTTATAGCGTTTTGGAACCAAACTCTTCATTTGTTCTCAATTAATTTTGTTCATTGAAGCAGACTGCATTATGTGGAAGAGTATTGTGAGAGAGATATCGAGTGACTGAGTGTATTACCTGCATTCAGATTTAGCATTTTCCTTCAGGTCAGTCCTATGTTCATAATAAAAAAATCCATTTGAATATCCACTTCAATCTTGTCCTTTTAACATTTAATGGGTTTTCCCATGCCCTGCTGACACTGACAGCGCTAGTCGCTCTGACATTTGTCATTTGCGTCTTGTTCCGTGTTCACAACAAGTTTCAATATAAAAGTCTTTGCGACTGAGTGACTCGCTCATAAAGACAATCTTTGCCGCCATCTAGAGGCGTAATAAATGTAACTTTTGTTGCTGTTCATGGTCAGGGACTTTTTTTTTCCAGCAGAAAGAAGGCTTTTAATGATTTTATTTCATGAAAGTTGCATTGATACATATTTTTTGGCTTTAATATTTGTATTGTGCGGTAACCGTTTTATAAAAGCAATAAGCCCCATGGGGGTTTTAGGCACGATGCGGAGTGGAGTCCCTTAGCTTCCAGCGTGATATTAACGTGGTTTATGGCTTTATTATCACGCCCCTTAGATGTTATAAATTCACTGTAAACAACGGCTTCTTGGGGGGGCTTAATGCTTTATTCTTTCAGCCGAACACAATCAGAGTTATATTAAAAATATCCTGGCTCATTCAAGCTTATAATGGGAGTGACTGGAGAATGAGATTTTGAAGTCCAAAAAAGTGCAACCATTGATCATAAAGGCCTTCTGAAGCGAATCAATGTGTATGTGTAAGACAAATATCCTTATTTAAAACTTTATAAAGTAAAATGACGAGCTTCCGGTGTGACATACGCATTCAACTTGTGTCAAAAATGCATTAACTTCCGTGATGTAGTACACAATGACATGACGTACTACGCATTATAAGGTAGAACATAGCATAGAACTTCATGACGTTGTGTACTACGTCGCGGAAGTTAACGCTTTTTATAGACGCAAGTCGAATGCGTATGGCTGTCGTGCTGGAAGTTTTATGGGGTAATTTTCATTTTATCTATCCCTTTAATAGCATTTATTCTGCATCTCTAGATTTCAACTGACTAAAAATAAGGCAGATGCTAATTATTTAAAAAATAATAAATAAAATTATTTCTATTAATAAAATGATATATACACAAATATATGTACAAAATAAACTGTTTCAGAGGATATTTACATTATCCTGAAGGGGTTTCCTTTGCAATAACAACCAGCAAGAACAAAAGGCAAAGTATACAGTAAATATAGACACATTAAAAATCAGTCACTATATAAAAATATTTCACATCAGAATGCTGCGAATGACCAGTCAGAATTCAGTCCAGTGCAGATTTCTTTGTAAATAAATATAAATAAACACAGAACTGTGCAAGTTATAGTCAATCAGACAAATCAGAACAAAGTATTGCAGAGTACTCTGTAAATAAATATAAATATAAATTACAGGTACTGTACTGAACAGTACTGTGCAAGCTAGGCACATTAGATGCTTCACAATTTATTCTTAAGATCTTTTGCTTTAGTGTGTCGGTAGGAATAATGTCAATAGGAACAGATTTCCAAAGCAGCCTACAACTTTGAAGCCAGTGCTCTTTATGCCAGTTCACAAATAGATTTGCAATACAAATGCAATTGTCTAGAAATTATAGTGTTTAAAACTGTAAAACAATTTAATTACTATGACCCACGGTTAGCTCTGAATGACTTGTTCCATTTGTTGTCACAGTGCTTTGGTTATACTGCAGTCCTGGAGGTTCAGCTGTGGGTTATAGCAGTCTAAAGACACTTTGGAGCTAATTAATGTGACACAGAGGACTTGTTTTCCTTTTGCAAGTTAACTCTGTCAAAGCACCAGAGCAGCAGTCAATGAAGTAGCTCTATTTGTACATTTGTAAAGTTTGTTTTCCAAAGCTTTTCTGACTTGTTGCTAGATGGTCAAAAGCTTTCTTTGAAAGCTAAATTAGGTTTGCATCAGCTGTAGAATAATCAGGATTGCCAGAGTGGAAAATTGAGTAAAGAGACCTAGTTATAGATGCATGAAATTATATTCAAACACTCAAGCGCTTGACAGACATGAACGCGAGTCTCCTTGTCATTACGTTATAATTAGGCTGCATACTGAGCAGGAATCATACCATCATTTTATCAAATCATATTTGACCAGTAAAGATTAACTCCTATTTTTTTTTTTTTTACTATGTGAATGCACAATTTGGGTGTCATAAGGAAAAAATGCAAATGAATTAGAGTAAATCTGCCATCAAAAAATATTGGGCAAGAAATGGAGCAAGCATCTGTCTTCAACCAAGAAAACGTCATGTCCTGTTAATCTAATCTGAATGCCTGCCCACTGATGTGCATTTAATTGCACACAAGTGCATCCAGCCTGACTTCTGCTTGATTTCACCCCTACATACACAGACACACATGAAGCAGTGTGATTCTCTGACAAATTGCTTAGTGGGCTTCCACTTTAGATATCAGTACAAATACACAGAGAATGTCGATGAACCAACTCATGCGCCGTATATAGACAAACACAGGAAACAAATTCATGTGCCAACACAACTCCTACAATCTTACTGTAAACAAAAACAAATCTTCCCCCTACAAAAATACAAGATAAAAGCCTATCAGTGTCAGATTGAGCAAAGTATCGTGAACCCCATGCTGACACAGGTAGGGAAAAAATTAGCATCTCCAAGTCTGCAGGCTGCCACCTTATGTCTCTATACGTCAGAGACACGCACATACAGCCACATTTGGGCAGCAGTGACATCACATTAGCTCAGCTTCAGGTTACACTACAGGGACAAAACATTCATAGAGAACAACCCTCAGCTTCTTAAAAAAAAAAGCAAGAGGAGGAGAAAGGGGTGGGGGATGACAGTAGAGTTGATAAGCGAATGGTGAAGAAAGAGGACGTGTTTGATTAACATACTTGTTTTGACAATCATACTAGAAATGAATGACAAGAAAAAATAGAGTTTTATACAATAGAGTGTGCTCTGATGTGCTAATCAACGCCTCATCATCATTGTTACCACTATCATCAACATCATTACCATGAATGATGACATTCATTTTGGGGTGAATTATCCATTTAATTTCATTTAATCTCATTTGCTGTCATTATGCTGTTTTATGTATATATAAGAATTATATCAACTACCTTCATCCTGAACTCTAGATATCAAACTGCAACAATATCAGTTGAGAACAAATTCAGAATAAAATCCCATTAAGATCATCATCATGATTTTCACATATCTCAGCATCCCTGCATTCATATGCATGATTTCTTTTATTACTATAATGTTGAAATATACAGACTAGGAATAAACCAATGACAAAGCTGAAATACACTGCAAAAACATTGGAGATGTTATTGTATATGTATTATCGATAATCCGATAATTGTTTTCGAGTTATGGCTGATAACTGACAAATGGCTGATGTTAAAGGGTTAGTTCACCCAAAAACGGAATTTGTTATTAATTAATTAATTTCTGTCGGCTCAGTATTGGCCGATGTTGTTCACATCAGCACCATAATGAATGCTTGTGATGCTGACGCAGGAGCCAGCCAATACTGAGCCGGCGTTCGGGTGTAAACACAGAAGCGCTGCACAGCGTTCACTGCGTCAACTGCGTAGAAGACTGACAGAGAAGAGAAGATTGTTGAATAAAGTTGTTATTTTTGTTTTGTTTTTGCGCACACAAAAAGTATTCTCATCGCTTCATAACATTAAGGTTCAACCACTATAATCACGTTGACTATTTTAACGATGTCTTTACTACTTTTCTGGACCTTGAATGACAGTAATTACGTTGCTTTCTGGGGGATAAAAAACCTCTTGGATTTCATCAAAAATATCTTATGCTGGGTTCAGGATATTTTTGTCAGTCACGATAGTCACTGTGTCAGATTATACGATTTTTACTTGTAAAATCTTGTCGTGTCATGGACTAGAAACATGTCAGACTACAGGTTGCTACCCGACCATTCATCGCGTGCCGTCTTTAACCGTGCTGTCATTGAGAGGGCGGGACTACTGACTGACAGAAGGTGCCGTGAGCGTTTGCAAACAATGGCTAGCAGTGTTTTGCTCTGTCTGTCACCTGAAAAGCCCAAAAGTGGACACATATCTGGATTGCATGGATATTTGGATTTCCTCCAAAGAGAATTGAGGTAACATATGTTTTATTTACCTTTTTTCACTCTGTCGCTGTAACTTAGTCCCTCGAGGAAACATCATAAACGCAGGAGTATTGTTGCCATATCTCCACAAACATTTCCTCCATTGTGAAATTCCACCTAGCAGGAACGATACCATTGTCTCTCTTTCATTTCGGCATGTTTGAAAGCATGTAGGAAGGCGCTTCTGTGCTCCTATTGGCCAGTGTAACGTAACGGAACTTATCTTGGACGACCGAGAAAAAAAATTAAACATGCTAGTCTTTCTGTCGTGACGTCGCGAAGCATCGCAGACATGCCATCGGTTGTCGCACTATGACACGCCACACGAGCTGAAATCGAATCTTGCGTCCCGATGCCCATTGTGGCTTACGAATCCCCACGACACCCTACGTCAAGCAGATCATGGCAAAATCAGGCTAAAATCGTGTAGTCTGAACCAGGCATTAATTTGTGGATGAGTAATTAATGACAGAAATTTCATTTTTGGGAGAACCCTTTAAAATTATATATTATTTAGTATAAATGAATTACAAAATAAAACACTAAAAACCAAAATCCGTAATTTTAAATGCTACAACTAAATTTAGGCATCACAACATTATAATGTGCAACATAAAAATGGATGTTAATTTTGAGATTTCAAAGCTCACAAAGACGATGAATACACAGAATAATCTTTAATATGAACACACAGGAGATACTCAGGAGAAACACCATTGACATTAATGACACAGGGAGTATATACTAGAACAAACAAATGAGCCTAATGAGTAAATTAACAGGGCACAGGTGAATGACATGACTAATTAAACAGACGGGGGAAAACTAGGTCACAGGGGCTGAACCAAAAACACAAAGAAACATAGGACACAGACCATATATGTAAAGCCCTGGATACACTGCACGATTTTAGCAATCCTATAAGATCATTACTTTATCACACCGTGCGACATGGATCTACTAAACTTGGGTACGACATGCATGTAGACTGTACGATCATGACACCTATTGACTCGTAGGCTACGATGCAAGTTTCTATAGAAGAATAAAACATCATCAGCATGCGCTACTGGTAAACAAAACACTATGGTGAATCACACTTTGGCAGTTGTAGTTTTTATGTGTGCTGAAAATAAAAAGGAAGCGGCAAAAGAAGGGAAAAGAGCTTGAGGTAAGCAGTTTTAAGTTTTAGCGCCATGTCGCTTTGATTTCATGTCGCATTTTTACTGGCTGGTCAGTAGACGTAGGTCGTAGCAGCAAACACACTGTGTTGATCATGCTGAATTTCTGACACTGTCAGAAAACTATCATAGGCTATCTTTGGTCGCAAGACCAGGAAAACAGCCGTCTTTGAACCTCTCTCACTGTACGACATAGGACCACCGATTAAGAGCCACGATCACAGAAATCGCCACGATTGTTTCACGATGGCAATCTTTCGTCTGGGACAGCCAAAAATTGTGCAGTGTATCCCGGGCTTAACACATGCACAATTAAATATCCAATATAGGCAGATATCAACAAAAAAAAACTCCAATAATGGCTGATAACAATATATCATGCATACCTAAAACACATATTGTGCAAAAAGAACTTTATTCTATAACAGCAGGGGCTTCCAATGATATTCCAAATAGAATCTCTAGTGACAGAGAGAAAAAGAGCAAGAGGGAGAGAGAAACAGAGCACACATTCAGCCAACGGTGAGATGTACAGTTCCACTGAGTGCACTGCAGACTCAAGGCAGAGCTGTTCCCTCAAATGTCTTGGAGGACAATAAGACTCAAATCACACAGTTCTATCTCCAGAGACAGAACTGTCTCAACAGCTATAACAAAACACCACCTACTCCTAAAACTTTACAGATTTATTAAGAGTGAATTGTGCTCACTGATTGCAGCACTTACTTGCATGCCCTACCAGTTATTTTAGTGCCTGTTTCACTAGTAATCAGTGATGCACTGATCATGATTTTTCATGGTTGATTCAGTTCCCAATTTTTTTTACAAGCAAATTTGCTGATTTTAATACCGGTTGCCGTTTTTTTTTTTCTTTGTATAAGAAAATTTATTTATTGTTGTTTATTTGTTCTATAACAAGCCAAAGTGGCCTTAAACAAAAAAAAATATATATCTGTAGCCATTTGAAATTATAGGCAACCACTGCATATTAATCATAACGCAAACAAAGATGCTACACACATGTAGCAGGAGCAGTTGTTTTTGATTTAATTCAGACTGTATAATTTCAAGATTTAAAGCAAAAACTGGATGGTCTGACTTTAGATTTGTAAAATTTTGCTACACAAGACACCTGCACAAAACAAGAACAGCAGACAGACTGAATGAAAATCCAAATTCACTCTCTGACAGTAGGTGGCGCTTATGAAACAGCAGCAGTTTTTTTGGATACCGCTATAAGTAAAGCTGCGCTGTGCTTATAACACTACTTTATACAAAGATAAGAGAAAAAGAAAATGCCATCGAAACTTTTCAGTTTTAATGTCAGTTCCCTTCAGAGATACATTCATATAAACCCCCAGCCGCAATTCAATATTTAATTTTTATAAAACTAAAAACCACCCATAAATCAGAACCAGGAGGTTTTTGCTCAAAACACATGAACGGTTCAGATTTATGGCCGGTCGACCAGTGCATCTCTAAAAATAATTATGCAAATCAGGTAACAGAGCAAATGCACATAAAAATCTGTGCTGGACACAATTTGCACAGCAAAATTCCCACTTTTGCACTGAAATACCTTGCGTGAAATTGAATCCGGCCTTCAAACTAGCCACGCAGCTGCCCTGAACATGCAAAATACATCTGAGCACCATTCAGCCCCCTCCTGCGTAAACACCCTGAGCTCGAAACCCACTTTCAACATACGCCAATCACAAACAAACCATTCCATCATTCCAGTAGCTTCAGTCAATCTCACTCTGTTCCTGGCTTATTGTACAGCCTCACAGTCTCCTGCAGTGCAGATGTGTGCTCCGTCAGTTTAAGCCCAAGATAAGGGAGGATTTACTGGCAGATAGAGAGTGATTGACGCAGCTCATGCAAGGTCAGCTCACCAAAATGAGGACTCACAGAGGAAATGTGGGTATTCTGTCTACCACAAAAGGCCTGTGTGTTAGTGTGTGTTTGTGTCTGTGAGTGTGTCTATGAAATCCGGTTGATTGTGTGGGTGAGATGTTCCAGCAATCTCTACATAAGCAATTATGCATACTTTTAACTATGATGTTCTCTACTGGAGATAAGAACTTTCTTTTCACATATTACTCAACACATAAATCAGCATATGCAATTAAAAAAAGTGGAACACAAAGTAACTGCTTTACTCATAACGTTTTGAATGTGACATGTTAAACCATAATATGTGGGTAATTTTTGAAAACTCTGCATCTTCCAAATGGGCCTTTTCACTCCGTACAACTACAGTATGTTTATGCGGTAAGCATGTGGAGCAACTTAATGTGACCAAACTATCCCATCTAATCAATTATAACAAACAAAGCTGTTTACACCTGTTTAGTTTCAGAATTGAAATTTCAGAATTGGATCTTTTTTAAATGTATAAATTGCATCTATCTATTAATCTTTAAGGCATACAAACCTGCAAACTTCAGGGTTTTTAGATTTTTCAAAACTTTTTAAAACAAAATTTTGCATTAACAAACTTTTTACTGTTAAAAATTACATTTCTTTCAGGGATGCACCGATATGAAAATATTGGCCGATGCCGATAACCAATAATTCTTTATATTTGAAAGCCAATAACTGATATATTGGCCGATAAATCTAGATCCAAATTTTTATATATATTTTTTGAGAGCCTGATTACAAAGAGAAAAGTTTCACCATTAAAAAGCCATGTCCCAAGCACACAATTATAATGTCCTCATTATAATTTTATGTAGCCTATATACCAGAATTACGCTGTACATGTTGAACTTAACTGTATTTTCCTTTTTGAAGTGATTTCAATCATATTTCAAGCAATTCAAAACCATAATTGCAAACAGTGCACATCTGAAGTGTCTCAGCTTAAGGAAATAATTTATTATTATTACAATTTATTGACTTTAATATATCGGCCAAATTTTCTTATCGGGCCGATAACAATAACATTACAAATTAAAGCTGCAAGCAGCGATGAAAGGGCCCTCGCACCTGGGCTCACTGCCACCCATTGGCCTTAGGAGAACAGTGAAAAGTGGGCAACATGCATGTAAGCGAGTAAATACAGGAGAATTATGGTAAAATCATTTAAAAGTGCCACACTTCCTACTGCCAACAGGTGGCGCTTTGACCATAACTGAATATTGCAATGTAGATGTCATCAGGCCAGGACTATTATCAAACATGTGAAGTTTGGAGCAGATCGGACATTGTATGCCTGAGTTACAACAACTTCCTGTTTCGTGGCATTAATCGCATACATTAGCACTTAGCTAAGTGTTGCATGATTTAACATGTTTCTAGCATGTTTGGTACTTCGTGGCATATTGAAATGAGTTCCTGGGATTGAATTACAGTGTGAAGCATGCCATTTCCTGTTGCCAGCAGGTGGCGCTACGACTAACTGAATATTGTCATATAGTTGTCTTTAGGCCAGGACTCTTATCACACATGTGAAGTTTGAGGCACATCAGACATAGTATGCCTGAGTTACAACAGCTTCCTCTTTCATGGCGAAACAGACTTTGTCAGGCTGCCACGGACACGCCCTCCAACGAAAACTCAAGATCTTTGATATTTATCATCACTAAGGTCTTAAGATTAGACTGACAACATATGATGTTGATCTGGTTAAATCTCTATGAGGAGTTAATCACAGTGTAAAACATGTCATTTCCTGTTGCCCACAGGTGGCGCTATAACTGTAACTGAATATTGTCATGAAGATGTCTTCAGGTCACTACTCTAATAAAACGTGAAGTTTGGGGCAGATCCGACATTGTATACCCGAGTTACAAGAACTTCCTGTTTCATGGCGAAACATCGAACTTTGTCAGGCCGCCACGGACACGCCCTTCAGTGAAAAATCTAGATCTTTGCAATTTAACATCGCAAAGGCCTTTAGATTAGACTGACCAAATATGACATTGATCTGATTAAAGCTCTAGGAGGAGTTCGTTAAAGTACAGCGTCTGGAAATGACAAAAAATGGCAAGTTAATTCAAAATATCTGACTTCCTGTTCAGTTTCAGATTTTGCTCCAAGAGACTTTTTTGTAGGTATTGGGCTGTTAAACGTGTGTACCGAATTTCAAAATCTACGTGAAATGTAGCGCGAGGGGCACTTCATTAGGTGGCGCTATCGAGCCATTTTGCCCCGCCCAATTCTGAAACCCATTTCTGATGCGTGTGCAAAGTTTCATGAGTTTTCGAGCATGTTCAGGCCCTCAAAAATGCGATTCACTTTGGAGAAGAATAATAAATATAGCTGCAAGCAGCGATGGCGGGCCCAAGCCCGGTGGCACCGCCACCCCAGTGGTTTCAGGGCAACTGTACACGGTGGGCAATAGGCATTTAAAACGGTTAAACATAAAAGGACTATTTCAAAGTTATTTGAATACACCACATTTACTGCAGCAGTTGGTGCCCATATGATCACACACACACACACACAAAAAGAGAGAGAGAGAAAAAGTGAGACTGGGGGGGGGGGACAGAGAGAGAGAGAGAGTGTGAAAAATCCACATTCAAACCAAAATATCTGACTTCCTGTTGGTCGGAGCTAATGACTGTAAATTAGAAAGTTGTCCGGCTTAATGAGAACAATATGTGTACCGGTGACTGTAGGTAAAAATAACCGCCCCATTTTTGTCAAAAGGTGGCGCTACTGAGCCCCTCCACCACGCCCGTTTCTAAGGCTTTGTCCATGTCTACTGGTCTACAATATTGATGTGTGTGTCGAGTTTCATGCAATTTGAAGCATGTTAAGAGCCTCAGAAACACTCAAAAATATTATTAAAGTTTGACATGTTGCCATGGCAACAATATTTAAGATATCACAAATACATTCGCAGGTCTACATCTGCCATGTTTTGACATTATTGTGATGATTTGAAGCAAATCAGGTAAAAAAAAAGAGGGTGATCTCAAAGCATTTTGAAAGTGACACACTTCCTGCTGCCAGTTGGTGGCGCTATAACTTTGACTCACAATAGTCACATCCATGTGATCAGCCTCCTACAATGAACACACAGCTGAAGTTTCATAAAAATCAATCAATGTATGCATAAGTTATAACACACTTCCTGATTCCCTTTTCTCACCATCAATTCGTTGCCTCGCCACGGCCAAACCGTTCGAGATATCAAAAATCCGCTGGCAATTTTACATCGTCAGTGTCTTGACTTCATGCTGACCGAGTTTGGTGGTGATCGGATTAATCGCCTAGGAGGAGTATATCAAATTCCAGAGCATGCGTTTTTCAAACAACCCGTAATAGCCGACTTCCTGTTGGGGTGGTGTATAACTTAGAGCACGAAAGTTGTTAGGCCCGATGAGTTCTATATGTGTACCGAGTTTCATACTAATACGTGCAAGCGTGTTTGATATATGGACCAAGATTTTGGACTTCGTTCAAGGGGGCGCTGTCGAGCCCCCCTGCCACGCCCGGGTAGCAGCCTCTGCAGCGTCCTAATGGCCGCAGATTCCAATGTGTGTGCCAATTTTCAAGAGTTTTTGAGCATGTTAAGGCCCCCAAAAAGCCCCGGATGACGAAAAAAAAAATAAAATAAAATAATAATAATAATAATTCTTAGGGGATCAAGAGGGCCCTGCGCCATTAGTGGCTTGGGCCCTAATAATCCTTAGAGGATCAAGAGGGCCCTGCGCCATTAGTGGCTTGGGCCCTAATAAACGGAGCAATTCCAATAGGGTCCTCACACCATCGGTGCTCGGGCCCTAATTAACATATATCGGCTGATACCGATATTGTGGCCTATATATCGTGAATCAGGTTATCTTCCGTTGATTTGTTTTTTGATTTAACATTGAAATCGGAAAAATGAAAAAACGGCACCTTTTCCATTTTTTATTTTTTTTTTCAAATAAAACGAAAAACATGATTTCGGCTTGATTTTTCGTTTTTCGTTCAGAGGTAGTAAATGATCCACTGTGTAAACCCCACTCCCCTGATCGCAAGAGGCGCTCTAGCGACTGATTGTATGCAGTCTTTAGCCTCCTTGTTAGAGCGCCGACTCCCATGCCAGCGGACCCGGGTTCGAGTCCCACTTTCGCTTGTCAGCCATTCGCCTGTCTGGCTGTTTGATGAGAAAGAGATTAAATGTAGTTGCAGCGGAGGACTATTATTCTGCTGTGCGGAACTGCGGAAGAACTGATGATGGCACGGTTTAATGTGTGGTTGACCAATCAACGGAAAGGGGTGTTTCATTCCCGCCCACATGTAGAGATCAAATATTCAAGTTGTTTAGATCATTTTCTACCCCTGAACGAAAAACGAAAAATCAAGCCGAATTCTTGTTTTTCGTTTTGTTTGAAAAAAAATTAAAAAGGTGTCATTTTTTTTAATTTTTCTAATTTTAATATTAAATCATAAAACAAATGAACGGAAGATACCCTGATTATCGTGCATCCCTAATTACTTTTCATTGAATTACATTATAATTACAAATTAAAATTTGGAATCCTGCATCCAGTTTGCTCAATTCAATTCAATCCACATTCAGGAATTGAAATGGAATTTAAAAGGCATTCGTTATTCAGTTTTCAATGGCATACAACCCTGGATTACATTGCAAGTGGCATCATGTCAATACAGCAGTCTAGTCGTTGCATACAAACTATGTCAAGGAGACAACCACAAACACCAAAAAAACTTGCCAGTTCAACTTGCTGAAAGCATCAGCCAGTTGACAGAGAAATAAAGAACACAAAAAAACATGTTACTATCCTTAAATAATTATGTAATCAGCTACTTTTTATGAGTAAAGCACTTATACTTTTTAAGGTAACATTCCCCAACTAATAAGTTCACCGTACTGAGCAGGATGAGAAAGAAGTTTGCAAAAAGTGAAAGAAGAAAGAGAAGAAACAGGTAAACTCATAAAGCCACAAAGTCTTTTGTTTACAAAGCCAGTCTCATGAGGTTCCCCATATTGGGTTTGGTAAAGTATTTTTGAAAGACACCAAATGCTATTGGCTTAGTCACAAAGGTCTCTTCTCCTAAAGAGCGTCCTTTGAAAATTCACAGGTGACATGTAGCCAAGCAGGCAGCTCTAAAATGACTGATATTCCTTACAGTTGCTTGGCTTTGAAAGATGAATGAACAAAAACAAACAAAAAAAAACTCTGATCACCACCCTGGAGATTTGAGCGGAGCCTCAATGGCAAACTGGTCTGTGGAAACAAGCTCAGTCTAGAAAGCCTCAGGACTGTGGGTACACAGACTAAAGAGGGGGGAAAGTGTGATCTCTTCTCACCCTCTCTCAAATGTAGAGACGGCTACAATTTACACTTGAAATTAATTACCCAGCTGTGAGGACGTGATTGACGTGTCGGCAGGTTCCTGGTGTCCGAGGCAGCGTGGAGAGGAGGCGTTCTCCAGAAGCCGGGAGCAGGTAGTGGAGTGGAACGGAGAGGAGGAGAAGACCTGGCAATTTGCGTATCCAGGGACCTACAGGAAGAAGAGGATCATATCGTCACCTTACTGCCAGAGAGAAGATGCGATAAGAGACTAAAGCGAACAGAAAATCAAACAGCTGCTCATTGCTTCCCCATGAAACTCTTGGATCTGGGCCGCATGCCAAGGCAATGTCCCACAAATGAAACTCAGCCAGGGATACCAAGCTTTCCCACTTCAGAGCTTGACATTATGCTGCTGACCAGGCCTCCTAGTTGTGCTAATCTGGCTAATGGCTAAGCAGTGGAAACTCTTATCAGGGAACAACACGCTTTGTCCACACAGTCCAAACCGCCATCCAAGCTCACACATGGCCGATGGCGGGAAAGCTAGGCAGACGGTGAGCGAATGCCAATGAGCATTGCCGGCCAAGCTGAGATTTCATTACTTCCTGGACGTGCTCTCGAGCCACAAACAGCTGTAGGTTGTGCCTGAGGTCTGCCACCTGTGCCGAGTTCCTCTTTAATCCCTAAAGTCTCTTTGCCGCCTAAACTTTAAGGGTGTCAATGGGCACAAATCCCATTTCGGTAGTGGATAAGGCACATAGTTCCAGCTACAAAAGGGCTACTTAAAGCTGCGTCACTCACCTACAAAACAGTCTGCACAAAGTACATAGGTGAGCATAAATTCTGAAGTTCAAAACAGAGCCATAAAAGTTTAATTTGCAGCTGGTAGGTAGTAACTAGCCAAGGCAATGAGACCAGCTATTTCAGAGCTGTAGCTTTCATTCATAATTTACATTATAGTTTCAGCTGAGAGTAAAAGTCGCTCTTTGTTTCCCAATGTCCCTGTCCCTTGTCATGCATACAAGGCTGTAGTGTCACTTAGCTGTGTGTGAGTGAACTGATATGTGCAGGGGCTCTAGAAACACAGGCCAAATGAGAGCAGGAACCAGAGTTTCTGAGGGCTTTCTCTCTTCTCACTGACAAGCAACAAGAAGTCATTAATTTTAACATCTAAAAGGGGGAAAAAATCTATGGTTTTTTGTGTGTTATACAATGCTGTTAGATTTCTTGTTCTCCATTGTACGATTGTATGTGGCCTCTTTAGTGTGATTTGTAATGTGGTATATCTGAGACTGTAGCCCTTAAAGAGATAGTTCACCCAAAAATGAAAATTGCATCACTATTTCTTCAACGTCATGTCGTTACAAACCTGAATGAATATCTTTATTCTGTGTAACACAAAAGAAGATATTTTGACTAATGGCTCATGCAACAGAAGTTTTAAAATGTTTTAAAACAATCTCATAACTGAAAGGGGGGGTATCACACACAGTTTCTGCCAATCTCATGTTAATCTTAAGTACATATAGAGTAATATTGCATCCTTCATATCTCCAAAAAGTCTTTAGTTTTATCATATTTATAAAAGATAGATACGCTGTACCGAGTCTTTCCGAAAAAAGCCGAGCTCCTGGAGGCGTGCCTGCCGTCAGTGCCGTGGGCAGAGCTAAAGAGTCATGAGCGCTTGCAGCTTTTGCGTAGAGATCGTCTGCAAGCTGTGACATCATTATAAATAAAAAGGGAGCAAAAACGTTGTTTATATTTTATGCACTTGCGTGCCGATTGCCAACAAAACACAGACATCTGATGCAGCTTTACATGACTTTACTCACCACCCGCGATCTGCAAATCCAGCGCCGAACTGGGACTTGTTTACAAAGCATTCATCACCAGAAATCCCAGGAACAAACAAACATACATGTACAATGCCGTTGCTGCCCCGGAAAAACAAACTTCATCCACTGTTCCCTTAATGCTGGGTTCTTTGGGAAGCTGAAAAAGGTAATCTTTCCCTCACAACCAAAAACACACTCCTTTGGTGACAGGAGCTGCGTCTCATTTCGGAGGCTACGTCCTCCGGTGGTCACATTTGAAGGCTGCATACGTCATCAAGGATGTCATATTTAAGAAAAGTAACCGTAATAAAATTGACTGATATTCATTGTGAGGTGTAAAATACTGTAATTTCTTTCTTACTTTGCAATCTAACGGTTATTTTTCTTAAAGGAGACTTCCCTAGATGATGTATGCAGCCTTCAAAGGGTGCAGCCCCTGAATTGGGACACAGCCATTGTTGAAAAATCTCTCGGCTTCCGAATCCCGAACGAAGCGCGTTGATGGGCGTGCTCTTGCTCTGGGTGATGTGTGTGTGCACGCTTATCAGGGAGAAGTGCCTATACAAGGAATTCTGCCCTTTATTACATGATAAAGGCCATACTCGAAAAAAAATTGGCGAAACATGTCCACAACCGGAAGTAGTATATTTGGCACAGAAATACTCCGTCATACGTCCAACTCGTGTTTTGAAACTTTGGCCATGTTTAGCATGAGAATGCAACTCTTTAACAGTGTAAATAAGTCAGAATGCATGAAATAGCATTACACCCGCCCCCCTGAATGAAAGCAAAAACAATGGAGGTGAAAGGGATACTTTTGAGTCCTAAAGTAACTACCATTCAAGAATTTAGCACTATTTAAGAGACAGTTGACCTGAAACCATCATAGGACCCCACTGATGTCAAAAACAACATTGTGTCCCCATTCTTTCAAATACTTTCTTTTGGTTTCACAGAAAGCCATAAATAAAGAAAGAAAATGATATGGGTTTGGAAGAGATGAGTGTGAGTAAATGATGACAGAATTTGTTTTTTATTATTATTATTTTGGGGCGAACTATGGGTTTGGGAAAACATAAGATTGAGTAAATGATGATAGAATGTTTATTTTTGGGTGAACTAATCCTTTAAAGGCTCCAGAGTGTCCAGTTCACCTCTGCTCTATCCCTAAGCATTCAACCAGCTTAATTGAGAGCGTTTTAAAACCTATCTGTGCATTCTCACCAACAAGAAGTCTCGGGTGGCCTTGAAGTGAAACTTGCAAAAAGGGAAAGAGATGGAGACAGTACGACAAAGGGCGAGTAACTACAGTGAAAAACACTCAGGCTGTGTACTGGCTTGCACCAAACTGTGCCGCAAAGGACCAACAGCGTTTAGTCATAAACTACACAAACAGAGCGCTTGTCACTTTAAGTAGGGCACCATGCTGAAGTGCATTTACCACACAAGCTAATCCATCATTCACCATGTTAACTCCTCAGTCATTCCCTTTGCGCCCTGATAATGAACCATTTTGTTGCTAGGAATTGGGAGTGTTCATTCAGATAAACTTCAACATGGCTTCAGGAGCATGAAATGCTTGTAGATGGAGGGTCAAATCGAATCAAATAAGTTCATTTACAGTGTAGATTGTCACAAACATTGTTTAAATGGAGACTTATACTCAACTCTTTGAATGCTAAGGGGAATAAACCCTGGAAAGTGCTAGGATAAAAGAGCAGTCTTCCTCAGGTCAGCCTAGTTGAATAAGTAATCAAAAGGCTGTCACTTATATGTGATGCACCAGTTTGACCTGAATGGCTTTAATGGATGTCACTCTATTTGCAGATAATAGGGTATATAGACCTAGCAGAGGGTAATGTAATTAAAGAACCACCCAGTAAGAGCACATAATGTGCTTGCCCATCAGCCAGCCACAGAGAGAAACACAGATAGGCTAGAGTGTGCATTTATGTCAGTGAAAGAGACACAGAAACGGAAAAATAAAAAACGGAGGCAGTTTGAGAGGAAGAGAGTGGTAGGTTGGTAGAACAGACAGTGCATCTCGAGAAGTGCCTCCTGCCACTCTCACTTACACAAAGCCACGTCAGCGTCCCCAAGGTTACCATCTGCCTCTCAGCAGAGTGAGGCAGCTCTCCACGATCCACACTTAATCACCGCGCAACCTCTTATACACTCATTTCCTGTGTTTGTCAGAGGAGGATGCTCCTAACAGAGGGGATTTTTCAAAGTGCTGATACACACAGTGGCTGTCTAACTCATTACAACAAACATGAGTCTTCCCGTTCACACCACAGTCTTGCTCGTTCTGAGGAGCTTTGTTTCAACTAGCCACTGGCACACTGGAATCAATTCATCAAAATCTTAAGCAGCTAATGAACTGATACATGGTGAAAATGAGAGCATTCAAGGCAAAAAGAATGGATTCGAATATTATAGGGCAGAGGTCCTGTATACCATTTCTGATTTTGAGGTAAGGGTAGCACTAATATGCCATATTGCAGCATTTTACATTATAAACTTGGGAACGAATGACATTTCGCGAGAAGTCCGAATCAGTCTTAAGCCTAAGGTCTATTTTCTTTGTTATCAGAAAATAATGGTGGAGAATTCCCTCTTGGTATGGCTGCTGCTTCCTCATTCCAAGTTTATTTTCAGGATGCAAGTTATTTCTTTATCAGTTTCCAGAGAGAATAAAATATGTGCATATTTACCACTGTGAGACCTCTGCAGTCAAGCTAGTCGCCTCAGTACTGGTGCACAAGAACATACAACCCACATTACTTTGTGTTTACACCAGTGGTCAAAGATTTGAACGAAACAAACATATACGTACAGTACAGCTGCATTTACATACACCCACATCTTTAAATATATATTCTCACATATGTTTTAATGCAAAACGTTTCTACACAAAGCTAGAAAGACCCTCATTACCCATCTCGTCAAGTCATCTTCATTTATATAGCTCTTTTTACAATACAGATTGATTCAAAGCAGCTTCACAGTGATAATAGGAAAATGAATGGACAGAGATTGTTTTGGCTTTACAGCAGCTCTAGGAAAAAGTTATTATCGAGCTAAAGTAAGTTTTTTTTTTTTTTTTTTATTGAATCACTTCCGTCATAAGTTAAAGAGAATGAATGACATTTTATTGGCTCAGCCACACTCAAACACACCTCCACACTTACTATCTACATCCTCCTTATAACCTCCTCCACTGCATACACACAATGCCAGTGTATTATTCATGTTTTGCACGCAGAAATGGAGCCTCACCAGAGGGGGTTAAGTAAATAGATGAGCCTGAGGTGTGACCTCCCTTGACTTATGTACACTTCTCCCGCAATATGGAACCATCTTGGCAGGATACAGATTTACATTGAGCTCCAGCGTATCCAGGCCGCTACGCTACACTGCACGCACAAAGAGAAAAACATGAAAAGCTCAGCAGAGCCGGGTAATGAAAGATTAGAGGACTAGCTTTACCATCTCAGATTTGCTCAACCTTTACAAGCTCTGATGTCTCCATAACTATATTGGAGAGGATAATGGTATGATAGGCATCATCTCCATCATCGACACCGAGTGAAGCATGGCGGAGAACAATAATCAGTCCGGTCACGTTAATATCCTCCACTCGGAAGCTATGAAACTCAATTGTGAATGTTTATGGGCTTTAAAGAATAATTATGATGCCACTTCATGTTATTAAAACTTTAGATGTCACATCGTGGAATCGGCTTCCCACAAACATGGGTGTTTAATATGATAATATGATTTTAACAGCAGTGTCTTGCAGATACCAATGACACAAACAACATTTTATTTAATTAGCACCTTTCTACAACAAAATTAAAGTGTCTTAAAACAAAATGCACTACAGATCCTTTTGCAATTTCATATGCATCAAACCTCATTTGAATATTCAAGGAATGGTACACGGTTACTTTATTTACATATTTCTTTCGCACACAGATTATACATTCAGAGTTAAAAATGTTATGGAATAACTGCAAGTGCTTCCAAGTTCCCCCATTAAGAAGAGGCACATCTCAGAGCTGTACATTACCTCATGTGTCTCCGCAGAAAGAGCCCATCAACTGCGTTCCAGCAGGAAAAAACAGCTTTTATCGGCCTCAGCCCCTCTGTGGATTTGTGCCGTGATGAACTTGATGGAACAGCAAGGCTGATGGCTGCTACTTTCCACATCCAAACCCAATAGATACAGGGAGACTGATGCACTTCAATGTGTATTCAGGCCCATTATCAGGCCTGTAATCACACTTATTTTTTCCCTAATGGAGTTTTGGTCGACTCTGTGAGATTGTTCTTTCTTTCAGGTCGATGGGAATACATCATGCTCATATTCTGGGTGATATTGATCTAGGACTAGTCAATAATGCCTTTTGGGAGATAAACAACAAACCATACCAACACATGCAGGAAACTGATATGTTTGTTAAAAGGGGAGACTCTATAAGGGAGGCTACGTCCAAACCCTTTGATAAATAATTAAACGCAAGCATAATCCAAACAGTAATATATGGATAAACTATAAAAAGGCCATCTTAAGTGTGTTATTTTCAGAAGACATCAATGTTAATCGGAAAGCTCTCCGATAAAAAATTGAGTTGATGCATTGTTATTACATCATACATTACTGTTTGTATAGCAAACAGTATCTTATACTACAGGTGCTGGTCATATAATTAGAATATCATCAAAAAGTTGATTTATTTCACTAATTCCATTCAAAAAGTGAAACTTGTATATTATATTCATTCATTACACACAGACTGATATATTTCAAATGTTTATTTCTTTTAATTTTGATGATTATAACTGACAACTAAGGAAAATCCCAAATTCAGTATCTCAGAAAATTAGAATATTACTTAAGACCAATACAAAGAAAGGATTTTTAGAAATCTTGGCCAACTGAAAAGTATGAACATGAAAAGTATGAGGATGTACAGCACTCAATACTTAGTTGGGGCTCCTTTTGCCTGAATTACTGCAGCAATGCGGTGTGGCATGGAGTCGATCAGTCTGTGGCACTGCTCAGGTGTTATAAGAGCCCAGGTTGCTCTGATAGTGGCCTTCAGCTCTTCTGCATTGTTGGGTCTGGCATATCGCATCTTCCTCTTCACAATACCCAATAGATTTTCTATGGGGTTAAGGTCAGGCGTGTTTGCTGGCCAATTAAGAACAGGGATACCATGGTCCTCAAACCAGGTACTGGTAGCTTTAGCACTGTGTGCAGGTGCTAAGTCCTGTTGGAAAATGAAATCTGCATCTCCATAAAGTTGGTCAGCAGCAGGAAGCATGAAGTGCCCTAAAACTTCCTGGTATACGGCTGCGTTGACCTTGGACCTCAGAAAACACAGTGGACCAACACCAGCAGATGACATGGCACCCCAAACCATCACTGACTGTGGAAACTTTACACTGGACCTCAAGCAACGTGGATTGTGTGCCTCTCCTCTCTTCCTCCAGACTCTGGGACCCTGATATCCAAAGGAAATGCAAAATTTACTTTCATCAGAGAACATAACTTTGGACCACTCAGCAGCAGTCCAGTCCTTTTTGTCTTTAGCCCGGGCGAGACGCTTCTGACGCTGTCTGTTGTTCAAGAGTGGCTTGACACAAGGAATGCGACAGCTGAAACCCATGTCTTGCATACGTCTGTGCGTAGTGGTTCTTGAAGCACTGACTCCAGCTGCAGTCCACTCTGTGTGAATCTCCCCCACTTTTTTGAATGGGTTTTGTTTTACAATCCTCTCCAGGGTGCGGTTATCCCTATTGCTTGTACACTTTTTTCTACCACATCTTTTCCTTCCCTTCGCCTCTCTATTAATGTGCTTGGACACAGAGCTCTGTGAACAGCCAGCCTCTTTTGCAATGACCTTTTGTGTCTTGCCCTCCTTGTGCAAGGTGTCAATGGTCGTCTTTTGGACAACTGTCAAGTCAGCAGTCTTCCCCATGATTGTGTAGCCTACAGAACTAGACTGAGAGATCATTTAAAGGCCTTTGCAGGTGTTTTGAGTTAATTAGCTGATTAGAGTGTGGCACCAGGTGTCTTCAATATTGAACCTTTTCACAATATTCTAATTTTCTGAGATACTGAATTTGGGATTTTCCTTAGTTGTCAGTTATAATCATCAAAATTAAAAGAAATAAATATTTGAAATATATCAGTCTGTGTGTAATGAATGAATATAATATACAAGTTTCACTTTTTGAATGGAATTAGTAAAATAAATCAACTTTTTGATGATATTCTAATTATATGACCAGCACCTGTATATGAAGAAATGATCTCAGTACTCCTCAGATCAAAAACTGTGTGAAAATCAAAGCCTGGAGAGCTATATAACTACTTTAAAGAAGCCATAAATCATCAATGTTTAGACAGTTTTTTTTTTTTGTTTTGTTTTGTTTTTTTGCTAGGAAGGAAGTTAAGGGGTACTGTTGGTCTGTGCTCATCCATCTGGAGGCTTTGGACCATATGACAGCACACATGGACCAACTTCTCTCGTGATGAGCTGATGTCTTAAATCGGCAAAACTGAATTCATACTCAAATAACTCTATACCAACAAGTCAACGGAAAGATAAAAGAACGGTATTTCAAAAATATTTTTCAAGACATGTAATGCTATAAAGTGATTGAAGAGGAACAAATGGTCTATACTTGCTTCATTCTGATTGGCCAATTGTTGCATTCTGAGTTAAAATCAAGACTCTTTCGCTTTGCAGAACACCCTGTTGGGGTTTATATTGCAATGATGACTGTGCATTATCTCTTATTCAATACTGTTGAAATATCATTTTCAAGAAAGAGTTTCATCTTTGCCAGAAAATCTCTTGCCTGAACTTTCAAGAAATCATATTTTCCCCACCTCAGGCAAAATAATATCAGAGCTGTAAATGCTGTATAAATTCGGGACCACCATAGTGGAATGTGCTTATCGATTCTTACACTCAAGTCCAATAATAAATATTTACAGTAGTTAGAGCTAAATATGTCGTTACTAACCATAAATAACTATTTAACCCCGTCACAGTAAATTTTGAATTTAAATGCTTAAAATTGGAATAGATAATTAAACTGAAATGGACAAGTATAAGTAAATTCTGGAAGCATTATTCCATTTTGGTGTGCCTTGAAAAGAACCACATTTTAATTTAACAAAAGATAAAAATATTTGTAATCCATGGCCTTTCTTTTACAAAACATATTTTGTGCCAACAAATGTTTCAGGGGTGAAGGTACTAGTAATGCTTTTAACTAGCAAATATCACAGCACTACACCACATTATTTACAGCCAATATTCTTGTTTTGAGCCAAAAACAATATTTTATCTGTTAAAAAAATCTCATCTTGACTAGGCTCATTTAATTGTAAACCTGAAATAATAAATACTGTTAGAGAAACACCTGTTTGTACCAAATTTTATGATGTCAGTTCCTTAAATTTGTTTCAAAATCCTTTTAAATATATAAGCAATATCACACGAGTAGCCGTGCGATATCGCTCTGTATCGGCCATATCTATAAAAGCCATATCGCATGGCTATGGGTGTGATATTGCATTTATACAACAGTCTGACGAGTGTGTAAATAAATAAAAAACAACAACGGAGTGTCTTTAAAAACTCTCTTTTGTGAGGAGCTACTTCCTTCCGCCACAGATACACATCTCAAATTTACAGTTTAACAGTTGAGCCCAAGCCTCCGTTACTAATTCTAAAAATGTCACTTTAGAGCTAGTAACGAAGGAACGTTGAGTCTTAAGGTCCTTTCACACTGGACGCGATTTTGACGCGCGAATTATTCGCGCGATGGTTTTATTTTTTGATCAGCTGTTTGTGTAATGAGTGCTTCCACACCGAACGCGAATGTGCTGCTGCGAAAAAACGACATTTATTTTTTCCGCTTCAATGTCGATTTTTTTTCACTTTCGAGGCGACAGAAAAGGCTTCAACCAATTAAATACAAGGAAACAAAGGTGACGTCGTAATATCAACACTTGAACATGACAATCAGTGACTTGATATTAAGAGGACAGCTCACCTTAAGCAGACTGCCAAACGCTGCTCCGGATCGATTGGTTCCCTGAAGTTTGTGGTTTGTCTCGTCAGATGCGGTGCCACTGTCTGGAGGAGCTCCTCAAATTGTCCCACGGACATTCGAAAGTAAGTACGGATCCGGCCATGATAAAGTTTTAGCTCCTGTACAAGATTAGCGTACTCCCCCTCAGACTCTCTGTTCTTTAAGACTGGGTGCACCCAAAACCTTCTTTTCGGTCTTTGAAAAAAAATGAAAAGCTCGTCTTCACTGGATGATGAAGTGTCCATGTTGTTTGTCCTGAGCAGTTAAACTGACTAACTTTTTCAACAGGATGAAGATTATTTTGTTGAAATATATGTTTTTTTCATTCAGCTGTCGGCGCGAATGTTTTGGAATCTTTCAGAGCACAAACGTCGCAAATTCGCGTCGCAGCTGATGTGAATGGTTTTGACGAACTATTCACTTTTTCGTTTCGCTTTTCCGTTACACGTCCGGTGTGAAAGGGCCTTTATGTAGAGTATTATGAGAGAGATCGACTTTAAATGAGCGTATTACCTGCATCTGATATTCTTCAGGTAAATCTTATATTCAGTCACAAAATCAGTTTGAATGTCCGCTTTGTCTTTGTCCTTTTAACATTTCAATGGATTTCCCATGATTTTCCTATAATTCTGAAGACATGGTTAGGATTGTTACTTTTGTTACTTTTGCTGTTTGCACCATTAGAGTATGAATAAATACAGAATCTGTGTTTACATTTCAAATTTGTAATTGGTTTGAATTATTAATGTGTGTAATTATTATTGTTTTTCAGCACAGTTGCACTATTTAAACATTATCAGAATAACGCAGAATATCATTGTAAGTTTGGAAGCCATTATGAGTCATGGCTGTTAGCTGAGTCAGAAGAAAAGCCCTTTACAAATTTACAAACCAAACACCATATTTATTAAAACATTTGATTTGATTATTTGTTCTTGATCAGTTTCCCTGGTGATTTTGTGATAATTCCTCCACAGTGAACATAAATGAAAACTAGCTATGATAGAAAGAATTAGAATAAAAATTTCATATTTCAGAATCTCAATAGTCATGGTAAAGATACTTCAGGAGAACCTTAAAAACTTTTGAAGCTTAGAACTCCACTGCTCTTGCTCTGCACACTTGTAAAACAAGCTTCTTTCATTTTGTACTACAGTATAGCTTCATTCATTACTAATGAGTGTTTTTCCGCTCATTTTGAGTTATATTTTACTTCTCTATTTGTATATTTTATTGCAACATGCATTGCAAGGGTATGCTTCTCTTGCACTATTAAAATCTTCTGTTTGCTGTTACCCTGCACTGTGAATTGAATTTAATATTTTCCTTGTAACCAAGAAGACTGTGCAAACATGCTTTTCAATGTTTTTCGAACAAATACACAAGGAATGTCTCTCTCCAGTAAGTCTATTCCCACTCACGTCAGCTTGGGCACAACTGCAAACAAAACACATGCAACTTATATCACACCTCCTCTCCTTGAAAAAGACAAACCTTGTCCCTGCAGTGAGCTCTGCCTCATCATATCCAGTGTCACAGATGTCATGACACTCCACTCACAGATGTCATAAAGATGTTTCTGTCCACAAATCAAAAATCCTGCATTCAATCCACTCCGCTCTAAGTATTTACCCTGATGTCACTGAAATGACAGTATTACACATGGGACCAGAGCTACGTAGAACTGACAATATGATCTTAGTTATGTTGATTGACGTTGAAACACAGCCTACAAAATTATCATATTCAAGTGACATTTCGTCCCCTTGGAATTATAAGGTTCTATCTGCGTTCTAAGCAGTTTTGAGATATTGAGTTTCAAAGTTTTTGCATTCCATATAGCAAAAACTATATGGGGAACAAATTTCTTTCAAACATGAAAATGACAGGGACCCTAAATGTATTCTAAATGTACAATATCAAAATCCTCTCAGATTTGTAAATGGGGATTTTTGGAATGGGTCAAATGCAGATAGAACCTTCTAATTCTAAAAAAACACTTTTCACTTGGAATTATAAGGTTCTATCTGACAAAAAATTAATTGAAGCAATAATTTTCAAGAAACACAAACAGTTTGCTTATAATTTGTTTTAAAACATAAAATTAGTGTTGTAACAATGTGTTGACATGCATGAGGAAGTTAAATTTAATGGTTTTTATGACATTTATTTCATATTCTAAATTAATATTTTTTTCTTGTTCAAGTTAAGCATAAAAGGCAGTGCTAAATCTTTTGTCCAGTGCAGATGTTACATTTAGGTAGGAATATGATGGGTAATTTAACACATTATTTCAGGAACCATTTAAGTTTAATTTTCCTTTTGTTTAGACAAAAAGCAGCTACTGTAATACATCTGAGCAGGACTTTATTCCACAGAAAGTGGGACAGGTGAAATGGCTTTCTCTTTAGACATCAGTATTTCTGAAATAACATGCTAACGTTTATTGTTGTAATTAAGACCCCATCAATAAATTATTTACTATTTGACCTTTAAGGCTTAATATTGTAAAATTTAAGACATTTTAAGACTAAAAAACTGCAAGAAAACAGACAATGCTTCAGCAAAGGTGTTTAACAAAATTTAATAAACATTGAAAAATGTTTCACTGACTATATATAATTAAAAATATTTCACATTTAACATTTCATCTCACTTAATCTAGTATACACTTTAATCCAGTATGCCATAGTGTAGAGCTTTATAGCTGTACAGCTCAATTCAAGTACACAGGATGGATCAAGGTTAAAACATAACCTAATATATACATAACTTTCCGTCGTATGACAATGACATGACTGGAGTAAAGCAAATAGACTACAAAACCCGAACCTATCCTCTTAATAGCGCTGCTGGCTAACGTGGTGTCTAACTGAAAACAACTCCTCAGCAACAGATACAGCATAACACACAAAAAGACTGTAATTCCCTGGAATTTGGGCTGCTGTCATTGACAAGATCATAAATAAAACAGTCGATCATGAGGTTTCTAATAAACATCGCGTTGTGTGAAATTATTTAGTCTTCTCTTCACCGATTTAGCGTTTATCTGAACTCTCTTCCGCTATCGCGGCAACATGACAAAGAACGCTGATCCTGATTGGTCCTCGTGTGTGCATTGGAAGTGCTGATTGGCTCACGCAGATAGAACCAAGTTAGAGTGCGACTTTGTAGATAGAACCTTTTTGTTTTCTAAAAAAAAGTACCAAAATGTACACTACTTAAAAAAAGAAACATCACATAATGTAAATAAGTTGACACAGAATATGAATATGTGAATAACTCAATTTTGACAAAAATGTCAGATAGAACCTTATAATTCCAAGGGGACGATTTAAGGAAGAATTTATCCAAAAATGTACATTGTTATAATTTACTCTCCATCATGCAACTACAAACCTACATGCTATTTCATCTGTGGGACAAAACAGCAGACATTTTGAAGAAACTTCACACATCTCTTTCATACAATAGTAGTTTGTAGTATAATATATCTATTGTTTGGCTTCAAATAACACACAAGTACACTCTTAGAAAGAAGGTTCAGCAGGGTTCTATGCTAAAAGGTTCTATAAGGACAAATGTTTTAACTGATTTCATAATACTTTCATGTTTATCAGTTTATTCCAATTTTTTTCTAGTGTTTACAAGCTGTTTAATTTAGGGGTACTCATACTTGCATACTCATAATTAACTGGTTAACCGACAGTAAAAATTCTGACCAGTTTAAACAGGTTTAAAAAGTAATTTTTCAAGATATTTTGAAAACATTTGCTGCATGGTTAAAAAAACACACTACACATAAAATTGAGTTTTTGAGAGAGAAAAAACATAAGTTGGTCCCCCATTTCACAACAAATCCAAACGATATTCAGAACAGAACAAGAATGAAAAATAAAAGTAGCAATTATAGACGTAAAGCCAAGACAAATTTATTTAAAGTGAAACTGAAACAGGAACCGGCATTGGGCTCATGTAGCCTACCTCTCTTATTTGGCATGAATCCAAATGTTTCCATATTCGTTATGTATGCAGTATTTGGATGCTAAACTATTATTTATTAGCCTATGTGAACTAGGCTTTGTACTTCACTCGCCTTCTAATATCGACGTAAAATATCATCCTTCACATGCGCAAAAATGTGGTCGGCGTAGGGCGGTGGTTACACTGAACGGCCAAGACTGTACTACGAACTATTTAAATTGAGCAGTGTAACTTTTTATATGTTTGGTTGACTGTATTTTATTTTGATAATGAACAGGCAGTGATGTCAAGTTAGGAATGCTAGTACTGATATGTTGTGTGTGTGCGAGTGAGGCGTCTGCACGATCACTGGAATTGTTTCCTTATAACAGCAGAAACAACTTAAAATACTCCGTCATTTATGGTCAAACAGATAAGAGTAAGACATCGTTCAAACTGTAAAAGGTTTACTTTTATTTCTGTTACTCACAATAAAAACAAAACATTGTGCTTTTGTAAAATAAAGAAAACACAGGATGCACACAGTCTCGGTTTCCTTTCTGTGAACTTGTTTTTGGAGCATGACACAAAAATGAACCGAAACTGAGCATTTACTACTAGTCGCACAGTTTTTTCTTTCATTTTTAATCTGTTAATTAAGTGAAATATATTTCAAATATATATTCCTTATATATATATAATTTTTTTTTTTTTTTTTTTTTTTTTTTTTTTCTACATTCACATACTAAAAAAGAATTGGTGGTTTAATTTAAAAAAGTAAGTTACCTGTTGCCTTAAAATTTTGAGTTAATTGAAATTAAAAAATTTGAGTTAATACAATGAAGGCGACTGGTTTAATCAACAGAAACTCAAAATAGTATGTTACCTAAACCACATTAATTATCTAAGTAGATTTGACAAAAGAAAAAATGTTGTAATAAATCATGAAAATAATTTTTTACAGTGCAGAAGAGCAAGTTTCACATTGAATGACTTCACAATAGGAAGAATCACCGACAACTCTGGTCCGCAAACTACGTTTCACAACTAAACGCGAGAAATTATAAGGAAATAACGCAAGATCATGCATACGTGAGACCAGAGTTCTCGCATGAGACTGGAATTGTTATTAAAAAAGTTAGCCCGCAAGAAGCTTGCGATCCAAATTGTCTGTGCACTGATTTGCAGCGAAAAGGAGAAAAAGAAAAAAAGATTATGGTCGAGGAAATGGTTGGGGAGACGCGCGGAGCAAGGATTGTATGTTCTGCAAAGAGAGTTGGAGGTAAATAAATAATTTTGCAATGTGCTGCTGTTGCGGCTGGTCAAGCAAATGTTTGTGCTTTGTTTTTGTTTGATATATGTAAAGCTGATATTCTTGCTGATATTATGGTCTATAACCCCTCCCCGAACTTCCCGCTGCCCTGTATCTTGCTCTCTCATTGGCTGTAGGTCATCGTCGATGTAATTTTCAGTCAGAACACATTTCACACAGCAGGATTTTGAATTGCAGACAGGTCCAGATATTTAGCATGCCAAATATCTCACGGGCATCTGCGACGCATCGTCAATTCTCTTATATCGTGTCTTTGATAATTCATACTGCATGATTGTCACTTGCGTGAACAAGCACAGATTTGCCTCCGATTTCGGGCATTTGTCGGCGATTTTATACTCTTGTTGTTGTCAACTCTTGTTGTATGAATGAATTTCCAATGGAGAAAAAATAAGCATACAGGTTTGGAACAACAATATCATAACTTTGCTGGGTGAATAATTCCTTGATTAATGAAATTTACTTTGAACAATAAAATTCAAAGAACAAGAAAACCAATTCAATCTAGGTACTGATTTTAAGGCGCATCCTTACAAAGTAATAGGGGAGGAAGAGAGTCTCTCTGTAGTTGTTGTCATGGACCCGAGATACCGAATCATTTACTCAGATTCCTGCAAGAGCGAGTTAAAAATAAACAAGATGCCATGACACCTCAAAAGAAAGCAAAGGAAGAAAAAACCCTAACATATCATCTTCAATAAAACTGCACAAAAGAATGAAGATGATGTGATCAAACATCAGGCAAAAGCCAGAGAAGGAATCATCTCATTCATGTCTCTGATTTCAGTAGTGGTTATGGATCTAAAGCATGTGATCAGAGATAGGAGAGATAGTGCACTCCACACACTTTTCTTTTTCCCAGAGTTCTGGAGACTTAGGCACTTTTGCACTTTCTCAAGTGCTCAGTCATCAGTCTCCCAAAGAGCACAAGGTTGGCAGGGTTTTCCTACCAGTCAACTGCTGAAACTTGGCTCCATGTCCACTCAACATTTAAAGCCTTTCAGCTTGACAAACTCTGAACCCACTCCTACAAATACCTTACATATCAATCCCAAACTCTTCCAAACCATATGGCTGCAGTCAATAACACTGATGAACGCAGGGTTCCAAAAAGGTTTTTGTTGTTATTGTTTTTTGTCATACCCACTGAAGATGAGTGAATTGAGAAAATGTAATAAACTAGCCATAAAAATGTATATATTTTGAAAATACATAACCAGCCAGTGTTCAAAACTATCTCCTTACCTTAGCCCGGTTCACAACGGTAAGCTTGTAATAATGTTTTAGAATAAAATCGGTACTGGTGGATTTTCGCGGGAAATTCGAGCATGCAGCCGTTCATCTTTGTGTCATTTCTGTAAACAGAAAGAATGAGTCCCAGCTAGTAGGCTATATGACATGTGAGGATGCTGCTGGTAGTGGATCATTTATAGCCTTTTTTCACAGCAGCTGGAATAATTAAACTTATCATTTTGATGGCGGATTGTAATCCAGAAAAATCCAAATGACAATCATCAGTGACAACTGAAGATTAACCCGTAGTCAAAAGCAAAAGACTTCAGACTGCGGAGTGGCTACAGAAATTGAAATCTACAGGTAACACTAACACACCAAATACACATAGTCACGCAATGCTGATGTTGTTAACATTAACAATTTGAGAACAAAGTATTACAATAATAATAATTTGAATGGTTTGACGTGATCCAAGCTAAGCAATCGTTAGATTTAATCACCATTGGCAGCACGATTTATTGTAATGCTTTTTTCTCAGTTGGTCAGAACAAAAGGGTCACCGTGATTTTGCCAAGTAAGACATGTTCCTGGATCAACATCTTTGTTGATCCTGGAACAACATTTCAAACAACCAATCAGATTTGAGGGACAAGTTTACCCTTTATGTCAAGTTTAGGCTTGCAACCAGGGTTAGGTGCTTCTACATCAATGTTATTCACCTATCTTTCCCCTCTGATTTTAGGGATAAGTTATGGGTAGGATTAGGTTTAGGGGTAGGAATAGGGTTAAGACTAAATTTTCAGACTGGAATGCTGTTCCAGGATCAACAAAATATGTTAATCCAGGAACATGTCTTACTTGGCAAAATCACGGTGACCGAACAAAAGTGGCAGACATTACTTACTTGTTCAGATGACGTTTTCCGGTGAAAATTCTTATTTTGGTCAAACTTACAAGACGCAGAATCTGTGATTCCGAAGTATAGTATCCACACCGAAATAACTGCAATTGCAGGTTTCAAACAGAGATGGCGACAAAGAGGCAAAACTTACGAACTATTTATATATATATTTATATACATATATATACACACACACACATACACTTTTTTTATATTTAGAAGAACTAAAAATGCAGCAGAAGTGGAGCGAAACAAATCATAATTTTTACAGTTACAAACCTTTTTATAACCCTGGGTCAACACTCTTCATTAATTCACAGCTTCTAATTAAACATAGAAATGGAAAAAAATGAATCTGTCTCTATAGGTACAGTCCTTGGCGCAGCACTTTACGTAACACTGAAAATTTTCACTTCAAAGACTTCTTTTATAAACGAGTTGTCAAATAGACAAATAACAAGAAAACCCTTTCCCAAAACTGAAGCCCCTTAAGATTTAAAATCAAAAGGCTTTTTCACTGAAATAACAGAGTACATTGCTTGCGAGTCAAAGCTGGTGGAAATTCACACCCCTTAGCCACACATACCTAAGAAGAATCCACCATTTCCACCACCAACCTCACAACCCGTGCAACAAATTTCATACAAGCTCTTTGCCTTGTGCCGATAAAACACTTTGAAATCCCAAACCACAAACAATGCCTGGAGAAGGGGAAGAATGCCACTTGCCTTTGAGCCAGTTCCTCTCTCTCTCTCTCTCTCTCTCTCTCTCTCTCTCCTCTGTTCCAGTAAAACAACACAAGAAAATAACTGAGGCTGTCTCAGTCTAGCGGGTGACTCATTCCCCACTGAATAGTTCAAATCACTTGGTTCAGATGACCCCATTATGAGCACTGTATTTAGAGACTCAAATTAATATGACAGCATGCCAAGAGAAAACAGTAATTGACTCTGTTTGAACATGTAAGGTGCATAATCATCTTCAGTAAACAAAAAAACAGAGGGACTGTAATGTGCAGCACGAAATTGTTCCAACTGCAGCCCTTCGTTCAAACCAGCATCCCACCACATCAGGCCTTCATCTGTCTCTCCTGCTCTGAGCCTTTATTGACAAATAAAGTGACATGGCTCAGAGTGTTTCTCCATTTAAAGTTAATGTGAGGGAAAATTAAATGGATTACCACGTCAAGGTTTGTGTAAATCACGGTCCGCTTCCACCTCATTGAAGTTCTTCATCTCTGTAAGGGGAGGACCTCAAATGAAGACTTTCATATGGATGCAATACTCTGTCAACATGAAAAGAGAAGCAAAGCGCAAACTGCAATCGCACGGCGGCATACCTCCAACCCTGGAGTCCAAAGCGAGAGGGCATTCAATTATGAAGTTGATCTGTCTCCAGTCTCCATTTGGAGACATGGAGACTGATTGGCTTGAGAACAAGACTGATTCTCTTCTGCACAACTTGCCATTTGTTTATCTAATCCATTTAACACAGTCATGGGTTATATAATCTGTTATTAAATCACCATTACAGACCTTTACATTTCTGCATGGAGCCTACATACAATGAGTGAAATTTATACACCACTGCCATTGTGGCTACTGCCGTTTTTGCACATTTATTTACTGTTACCACTTCTTATCCCTAATATTGCCTTATATCTGCCATTTGCCATATATTAAGAATACAATATATGCTACAGTCCAACATAGTGCATAGGCTTTTAAAATGTTTAATATAACAAACATGAATTATTTTAAAATACAATACAATACATAATATATTACTGTCCAAAAGTTTGGGGTCAGTAAGATTTTTGTTTTTTGAAAAAATGATTGATCAAATAACAGTAAAAGAATGAATTTCAAATAAATGCTGTTCTTTGAACTTACTGTTCATTAAGGAATCCTGAAAAAAAAAAATATTAAAGGGTTAGTTCACCCAAAAATTAAAATTCTGTCATTAATTACTCACCCTGCATTGCCAGCAAAACAAATAACACTTTCAATGCCCAGAAAGCTACTAAAGACGTATTTAAAACAGTTCATGTGACTACAGTGGTTCAACCTTAATGTTATGAACCGATGAGAATACTTTTTGTGTGCCAAAAAAACAAAATAATGACTTTATTCAACCCTTTAAGCAACAAAACGGTTTTCAACATTGACTACGTTTACATGTGCACCAATAATGCAATTATTTCTCATAATCAGAGTAAGGTCTTAATCGCAGTAAGATGTTTACATCACATGAGCACAACTCTTCACTCCAATTTACATGCAATTTTCATTACCTACTCTGATTATTTGCTAATAAGTACCACACTCAGATAGGCATACAGTATGCATGTTACTGGCCATAGTTTTAATCCACTCACATCAAATTCAAAATAAATTTTTATGGACGTACTGGATATTATTTGGCACCGTGATGAACATCGCAATGCCGGGTTTGCCTACGCTGCCGTCGCGTTCTTCGTGCTGTCTGGATGAAGATACAGAGTTTTGGTGAAAAGAAAATTACAGAATCATGTCACAGAATTCATTCATTAAGTTGTGTGAACAACACAGCATCCGTGTACATCCCGAGCACATGCACACTTAGGTCATAGCGGGAATTATGCGATTAAGGTGTTTACATGCCTGTATATTGCGATTAAAATTGGCGTACACCACCTAGTTTAAAGCTACAATATGTAAATTGTTCATCGCTAGATGTCGCCTATTTAAAACAAAGGCGTAGCTTGACGACGGCGAGTTTGAGCACGGATTTTTGGGAGAAGTCGTCTTCACCTCACAGTCAGTGGAAAAGAATCGGGACGGGACTCGGGCAGAAATCATATTCATGGATGAGATTATTAGCATTACTGTAGTATGAAGCAGAGTATGTGTTGATACATGGCATGCAATTAATTTTAAAACATATCGTATGATGGAGAAAATGCTGTATTAGCCATTTGACAAAATAGTTTTTCTCTGAAGCATGGTAAAAGCATGTTACTCGTGGAAAATCAAGAAAACTAGATTTAAACAATAAGACTAAACGTGTTGAGCTATATAACAATAATTTGTTTTCGGCCTATAAATGTAACCAAACAGTTGTTCCTATGTCTAATAAAACGTAATATATTAAAGCGTCTTTGGTGTTTCCATGGTTTCTACAAAATAAAACCGGAAACCGAGGGTAACGCGGATATGACGCCATTGACAGGCGACTCCCGGGCATGTCCCGTATCCTTGGTTAAAATATAGATTTTCTCCGATTTACAAATAGTTGGAAACATCTGGGATATTGTAAGTACTTAACTGAACAAAACACTGGCCTAGTGGTTTTTGGATATTTTACTGCAAAAATTTTACATATTGTGCCTTTAATGCGATTATGCTTAATCACATTACTTTAAGTAATACTCAAAGTATTTCGTTTACATGAGGTAAAGTTTAATCGCAACATTGCCAAAATCCCATTATAATTGCATTATGAGGGTGCATGTAATCGCACTTGATAAGAAGAAATGTTTTTTTGAGCACCAAATCAGCTTATTAGAATAATTTCTGTGGGATCATGTGACACTGAGGACTGGAAGAATAAATGGAATAAATTACATTTTTAAAATATATCAAAAATTTTTATCAAATAAATTCAGCTTTGGTGAGCATAAGAGACTTCTTTTTAAAATATTACAAAAATCTCTTGAATGATAGTAGATAAATGTGGTAAATTAAAAATTGTAATATAAAAATGATTTAGCTTGCTCCAAAGGGAAAAGGGCAGTGGTCATGGTCATCAGAGTCATGTGGAAACCACAAGCTGCTCAATCGTGCTGAAACCATCCGTCCGGCACATTACCCTGTCTCCCACTCACAGACTCAGCTGTAGTTCTGTCTCATTCAGTCCGACACCCACAGCCACCCTTGTGCAGAAATCTGACATTCAGACATTCATTTCCATTGGCTGTTTAACGTAAAAGAGCTTTCAAGGTCAAGCTAACTCTTCCACTTACATGGCAGATTTACCGGTTCACTACACTGGGGATTTTAGTGAATAACAATTCAAAGGTTTTAGATGTGCTTAGACAAAAGCTGTCGATCAGCAGATGTATCATATTAAGCATAAGGCCAGCTGGCCAATCCTTTTCTATTTTTGTCAATTGTGAGTACCCTAGACAGCAATTTCACTCAGTAATTTCACTTTAGATATGATTTTTTTTTCTATAGATGAGTGACTTAGTGTAGCCAGTGACAATGATGACAGGCCATTAGCTACTAGAGTGCTGCCCTAATAGTTTTTGATGGAGTGGACAAGGCTCATGAATTTTCTGATTGAGTCGAGGGTGTGCAGGTCAAGTGTGAGTGCCGCCCATGTGAGGCGGTCTGTGCATCACTCTGCTTTATATAGAGTCAGACTGTTAGTCTGCAGAGCAAAGAGGAATGCAAGAGCACATCATACAGTCAGGCATCCGTTCAAATAGCCTGTTTTCACAGCAAGAGGGCATTGAGTGCACTGCCTACAGAGTAAAAGACACCATGGTGTGAGGACACAGCAAGGGAACATGGGAAGCCTGAATAATCACAAGGACAGCTTGTCCTTTATAGAGCAATCATCAGATATTCAAAGAACAGGGTTTGAACACTTATTTTCTGACATGCTGAGCGCATCAAAATGTGAATAAAGCTTTTTTTTATGCCAATTGAAGGCAATTACAGAAAGACAGTGCTTAGTTCTTTCCCACAAAAAAAAAAAAAAAAAATGGATGAAATATATAAACTGAACTGTATAAGTTTTGATATTAATTTTCTTATGGAAAATGCAATTGTTACAACACTGTTATCATAATCTAGATCATATTAAAATATAAAAATATAAATAAAATGTTATGTGTTTATGACTTTACAATCGTCTAGCAATAACGATTACAGAACCACTAAGGCAGACAAGGAGGCGGTGAAGGGATGGTGATGGGAGGACAACAATACCCCGGTGGCGATGATGGTAGAGGTACGCTGACACAGACCCAGAGCGTGGTAGGGACGACAGCCCATGGCCAAGTCAAGGGAGGAAGGAGCCAAGGTGTAGCTGTGGCTGACGACATCCTGGTGACGACCGATGGAGGCGGAGCCAATGGATGGTCACAGATGGAGAGCCGATGGTACAGACCACTGGCACTGGAGACCAAGGCGGAGTTGCAGCAATGAGCGTCAGAGGTGGAGCCAGAGTGCCTGAGGACTGAGGTGGAGCCAGAGGGAAGGAGGAACCCACTGTAGCCGTAGGGTTGGAGGGACTGAGCGTAGTGGAAGGCTCGCAGGTCTGTGGTGGAAGCAGAGTGACAACTGACCAAGGAGGAGCCGGTGGGATGAGGGAACCTGGTGGAGCCGCAAGGCCGAGGGTGTCTGGAGGAGCCGAAGGTAGGAGTAGCCAAGGTGGAGCCGACAGGTCGACAGGCCGAGGCGGAGCGAAATGATCAGAGGCCAGAGGTGGAGCCACAGGATCCACTTGCTGTTGGTAGCTGCACGACCTGAGGCTAAATGTCACAGCAAGGCATCTCAGAAAGAGAAGAAGGGCTGCAGGCATCCAGCAGAGATGGGACTGGAGAACTGTCTGAGCTTTGCAGTGATGGTGACAGAGGTAAGCTTGACGAGATCAATGATGGTAATTCCAATTCCCAACAGATTAATGAAACAGTCTCATGCTGTCTTGAAACAGCAATGATTCAGAAAAGACAGGCAATTCACAGTCTATATAGGTTTCAGTGCTGTCTTGAAACAGCAATGTTGAAGGAAGTACCAGGTGGGATAGGGTGGGAGTAGATATCTCCGTGTTGAAGTTCATCAGCCAGTCCACAGTCTCTATTTCCACCAGTATACCCTCAGCCACAGGTGTCGTGGGCCCACACCCCTGGTCATACTCACTGTGGGGCTCCTTTTCCAGGACAAAGGTCTGCGCTGTCCCCTTCTCCCCTTCCCTCTCCAGACACCGGATGATGGCGTCCCTCCGGTTTAGTCCAGAGGTGTCTGGGAGGTCTACAGGGTGGAGATAATTAGCCCCGATCCAGAACAATGACTTCAGGGTCTCATCGACGAAGAGGTTGGTGACGGCAAGACGGCAAAAGTTCACAGTAAAATCCAGCAAATTGTGGCTCATCTGAGCCACAGCAGCAAACTTTGCTGAATATTCCATTTTGGTCCGGTCTTCTGTCAGGAAGGTTTAGACAGACAGATGATGAACAGGAATAAGGTTCAATTGCAGAGTTCAGTAATAAAACCAACAGGTAATACAGATGATTAAAGACGCTAATGTAAACGAGACAAACACTGAGTGAAAGTGAGGAACTTAAATACATGGTGATTAACTAAAAGATGAACAGCTGTGATTATGATTAGTGTCCATGGCAACTGATGAGTGGCGGAAAACTCAAACAAAGGAACGTGGTAATGAAAACAAACTAAAAGTCCATGAAAACGAAACTAAGAATAAACAACCGAATAAGTGTGACAACACCAAAGTGTGTTAAGAAAATGCCTGCTCATATTACTAACTAGCATGAATCTCAAATGGTAATGTTCATAAAAGATCTCACATGAGTGGGTCAAACAATGTCAGCTTGAACAAGTAATCATTCCTACAATAGCTGTGAATAACACCTATAACCAGAATGATAGTAACTAAAGGAATTTTTAAAGATGGTGACTTCATAACACCACAAATAGTTATTTCTATTTAATATTTCATATTTAACTATTTAATAGTTTATAATGAGTCCAATCAAGGCATGAGTTTATCTATCAAATCTTAAATAACCAAAAGCAGCTTTGAATTCTTCTTATTTTTAACTGAGCATAGAGTGTATTTGGGTCACAAACAGACCACTAAGCTCATAGGAGCAGCTTTTGGTGGAAGATAGTGAATGGATCTAAAATCTTCAGATGAGACAAAGCTCATATCTCCCAGAACTCCACATAAAACAATGCAATGCATGCAAGATATGCATGAAAAATTTAAGACTGTCAGTTCAGTTATCACTCCTGTTCATAAATGAACTGTGTGTGAACGTAACCATATTTAAAAGGCTAAAACAAAACCACCAACTGTATTCTGCCCCTGTATGAACATAGTATATGTTCATAAGCATAGCTTGTGATATAGGCCTCCCCTTCAGTGCCAAACACAAATGTAGGCCCAGAGAATGTCAGCTAATTTTAAAAAAAGCAATTTAATTTTTAATGCGCCATTAGGAGCAATGCATTCTGACTGTTATACTGCTGGGCTTTTCTTTCTGTTCTAAATTCTCTTCTCTGGAGCTGGAGAATAAGACCCACAAAGGTAATTACAGAACAATTCTGGCAGCTGGAACATCTCATCTTACTTCCACCCTTACATATTACAGAGTAATTAATTAATCTTAGCAATCATCGTTTCCCAATCAGCGGTAAAAGGATTTCAGTCTTAATGTCACTTTCTGAGGACAGATGGTGATAACTTTGCCCTTCTCAATCATAAATCCAGTTTAAGTTTGCTAAGTAATGGCATCCATATTTGATGAAAGCCTATATCTCAAATCAAAGACCAATAAAGCCCGTAAATCTTCTACAGTACATCACAGAAGGCGAATGAAGGGGTCTTCCTCCAGTCACCGACAGACACACTGTCTCTCATTCACAAATCTGTCAACCCGTCATTTTTGACGCGTTTGATAACTCAAACTCGTTTTAACTTCGGGCAAGAGCAAGACAGTGGTAGTATTTCTGTAAACAAAGAAAAGAGAAAGGGGAAAACGTACTAACAGCATTTCCAAGTTACACACAGATATGGTAATCTTAAAGGCGCATTGTGGTGTTGCAGGGCCTATCCAGAACCTTCTGCCCTTCTTATTAAAACCCCACCAACATTTCCTCCCTGCATTCATTTCACTGCACTGATGAGAAATGAAGTCAGAGCAGTAACAAATTGCTTTGGTGTTACAGAGAGAACATCCCCTGGAAAGAGTAGAGCACGAGGCGCCTCCACTAATTAAAATACTCCCTTGTATTTAAAATGATGAGATGTAATTAAAACCATTTAGTTCCATTTAAAATGTTCTATTTTTTTGCCTCGAAATGCCAAAAAAGTGCTGCAGAAAAACTACAAGAGAAGGGAGCTGCTTTAAAAAAATTCAAAAAGGGAGAGATGCTGGGTTCAATTCAAGTTAAACTCAATCAACAACAACAAAAAAATAGTAATAACTGTGAAAAAAGGCACTTAAGAAATGTGAAGCTTATCATTAGCAAGCAATTTTATCACACTAATATCATGTTAACACACATTGTTAATGTCTTGTGGCTATACTATTGCAATCATAACTATTTAATGTTTACGGATCGGACCCACTTGAAAAAAAAAACTGCCTCACTGTACACTGTAAAATGTAACTGATGATCTTACTAATAAAATTAAGTGATTTTAACTTATTTTGAGTAAGTTTGTTGACCTTGACTGAGTTTAACTAAGTAACGACAACTTTTTAGAACTGAAAGATATTAAACTCAATAGATTCAATTATCCTCTACTTAAAATAATGAGTAGTACGAAATTTTTTGAGTGGTTATGCACAGTTCTACCTGTAGGTGGAGTCAATTTGCAACGTATTCTGAGGGGAGAAGCACATGGAACGGTGAGTTGGTGCTTGTTTGTCATATTTTAAAATTTCTGAATTGTTTAATATACATTAATCAATAGTGTAATATAATCAGATTAAATAACTTACACAGTGACACTGGGTGTGATGTTATATTATTGAAATTGAGTTGTGTTTGATTGTGCTAATCGAAATTAGCAGTTAGCATTTGCAAGTTACTGGTCTTTGGCTGCATGTTTTGAATAAAGGAAAGTTTTTTATGTTTTAGATATTTTTATTATGTGTACAATGTAGACTGGGGAAAACTTTACTAATTACTCTACTGATTTATATTTGGATGCTAGTTTGGGTGTGTTGTACAGGGATGTTATAATTTGTTTTTTTGTTTGTTTTTTTATTTTAGATTTCTTAAGATTAAAATGTTTGAAGACTACACAATGGTTCGTAATTAATATTTAAATCTATATAGTAAGAATTATTTTCTTATTTTTCAGAGCTTGTTTTGTGGAACGAGACATGTAGATTAATATAAGGCTATTTTTCTTAATTTGCAGGATCTGTTTTGTGGAATGAGATGTGCATTGGAAATGTAAGTAGCCTGCTGTATTTTTCCTTTGAAAATAGAGCTCTACTACTGTAGCAATGTCACTTAAAACATGGAAGCTGCACCAGAACTAGTCCAATTCCATGCCTTCACACTGACTGTTTGTGTTCATTCAAGTTATTTAATTCATTGAAGGGGTATTTAAAAAGAAATCATTCTAAACATGTTGATACAAAATAAACAAGTATGCCTTGAACACACTAACTGTGAACCCAATGTACATTTAACTTTTATTTTCCCTGTCACAGATCAATGCAGAGTTCAATTACATCACAATCAGAAGCCTCAATCAAGAATTCTTCTCAGCGCTTTATCAACTTGCAGCTTGATTTCTGGAAATTTGTGCAACAAAGAAAGTGGCAGTTGAAAAGAGAGTTTCTTGTGCAAATTAAATCTATGGTAAGCTTGTCAATGCTTCTTTCTTAATCAAAATTCTGTTACTGTATTAGCTCAATTTTATATTTCATTCGATGTTGTAACATTTATCAGGGCACTGATGTCACTGAATTTTTTATACTAGATCTTTTCGCTCATTTGATATTTCATCCTATTTTTTTTTTTTTTTCACAGCACTGTCATCACTGCTAAGTGCACAGTTCTTCATGGCCTTCCTCTCATTCTTGGAGAAGAAACCTCTGATTTTTTTTAAACATTGCTGACAGGTAACTTTCTCTGTATATTTCATTATAAACTATGATTCCCCACACATACATTACATATAGGCATTCAGTATGTTTCATTTAACTCTCTTGTCTTGGATCAGACATACAAACTCTGTATTTGTTTCATTTCTTTTTTTTTTTTATCCAGCATTTTGTTAAATGCAAGTTCTGTCATCATTGTACAGTTTTTTATTTTTTTTATTTTGTCTATCTTCCAGACAATACTTTAAAGGGATAGTTCACCCAAAAATGAAGTTTCTGTCATTAATTACTCATCCTCATGTCATTCCACACCTGTAAGACCTTCGTTCATCTTCGTAACACAAATTAAGATATTTTTGATGAAATACGAGAGGTATATGACTCCATAGACAGCAATATAATCATCATTTTCAAGGTCCAGAAAGGTACTAAAGACATTGTTAAAATAGTCCATGTAACTGCAGTGGTTCAACCTTAATGTTATGAAGCAGCAAGAATATTTTTTGTGCACAAAAACAAAACAAAAATAACGACTTTATAACGACTTTATTCAACAATTTCATTCTCCTACGCTGTTTACGTTCAGTGCTTCCAGGTTCTACGTCAGAATGCCGGCTCAGTATTGGCTGACGCTGTTCACGTGAGCAGCATGACGCGTGTGTGATGCTGATGCAGGAGCCGGCCAATACTGAGCCGGCATTCTGACATAGAACACGGAAGCTGTGGACTGTGTTTACTATGTCAACAGAGTAGGAGACTGACAGGGAAGAGAAGAGATTGTTGAATAAAGTCGTTATTTTTGTTTTGTTTTTGCGCACAAAAAGTATTCTCATTAAGGTAGAACCACTGTAGTCACATGGACTATTTTAACAATGTCTTTATTACCTTTCTGGACCTTGAAAGTGGTAATTAAATTGCTGTCTATGGAGGGGTCAGAGAGCTCTCGGATTTCATCAAAAATATCTTAATTTGTGTTCTGAAGATGAACGAAGGTCTTACAGGTGTGGAGCGACATGAGGGTGAGTAATTAATGAGAATTTTCATTTTTGGGTGAACTAACCCTTTAACAACCATAATTAATCTCTGTTAGTTGTACGTAGACCTGGTACTTTGTTATATGTACATTTGTGATTTTAATTTGTAATGTAACCAGAATTGTGATATTGCTGTTCCCTTTTTATTAGGACTGTGATTGTGACACACCCTTCTTTGGGATTCTGACCGTGATAACAGAAGACAGCCAGGATTCTTCCTCCACAAGAACTACATTTGGAGTCTTCATGCACAGCATTATTCTAGACTGAGCCATTGTCATGGATGAACTTGAAAACCTTCCAGGTGGCATGTGGCTGGAAAACTTTTTGAATCTTTTAAGTTTTGGTTACCTGGACTTTCAGTTGGAGGGACAGAAACCTCTTAGATTTCATTAAAAATATCTTCATTTATGTTTCAAAGTCTAACCAAAGTCTTACGGGTTTGTGACGTCATGAGGGTGAGTAAATGATGAGAGAATTTCATTTTTTTGTGAACTATCTCTTTAATCTTGCGGTTGCACTAAAGTCAACATTCTTTTTAATTAAAGTGTTAAATTGTCACCTGCCAAAGTTTAAACTGTCAAAATTAAGCTAACATTGATTTTTTTTTCATGGTCAGCTATTCAGTTTCTTGTCAAAAAACTGTTAGTATTATTGGTTTATTCATCAGTCATGATTTGTAATGCATATTGTTACATTAATAAAAAAATGTTTAGAATTTAGGGGTGCCAGAATGGCATTGTTTGGTACATTGTAGTGTCTGAAGAAAATTGATGAGCAATAAATAATATTTTGCCTAAGATCTGTTGTTGCTTTTTGTCTTAACTTATATTTTTTAGTTCAGCTTACTTGAAAATGTTAAGGCAATCGGTTTCCTAAGATTTTCCTAGTAATGTGAACACTAGTAATAAGTTAACCAAACTAATGATTTTGAGTTAACAGAACTTGACCAACAAGTTCTCTTTACTTAACTGAATTAAGTTATGACAACTAAAAATTAATACACTACTTTACTTGGAAATTTTAAGGCAATCGGTTTCCTCACTTTTTCTAAGTAAAGTCAACTTATTACATTTTACAGTGTAACCAAGATATTTGCTTTTTTTAAAAGAGGGACAAGTGAAAACAATTTTTTTCAGCAATAAACATACAAATACTGTGGAGGGATGACCATCACAGCAGTATGCAGGAGTATTCCTCAAGAGCATGTCATACAGAAGCACACTAATAATGCACACGCACACTTCCATCTATCATTCCCCTTCTCTTTCCATATGCATCCAATTTATGGCTCTTTCTACTTCATTTCAAGCAATATGCACTTATCACCCACATGCAGAGGGATTTTCTTACTCTCCAACCTCATTCCTCCATCAAAAAGCAACACCTGCTGTAAAACCTTCTTGTCCACAGTAGACCTCAAAAGGTGTGATGCACATTTTTAGATTATTGAGGGAGGGGAGGGATCACAGAAATCAATGTTTTCTTTCATTGCCGTTTACTATCTTACTATCTTTTATCTGCAATGAATGGAAGTCTTCTTACTTTGTCTGATTTCTTTAGGCTGGGTGAAGTGGATGACAGTGAGATGGGCTTGTTTTCCCCCCATTTCTTTTGACATAATGAGCTCTACCTTTCCGAAGGCAAAATTAAAATAAAAAGGGTTTATTTTATTTATTTATTTATTTATTTATTGCACTAAGGTTGAGTGATGACTTCTCAAAACAACATTTCTGTACATAAATAATACCTTTTTTCCTTTTGCTTTATGCTCTCAGTATTGATCAGAATTGCATTATGGAGGTCATGGCCACTATTACAGTTAGAGTTTATAGCTTTATAAACTTTCTAAAAGATAATATGAGAATTGCCTTTTCAAGCTTTTTGACCTCCTGTTCTTAAAATACAAACTTGTCATGCTGATTTTTTTTTTTTCAACAAAAGAGAAAGTACCTTAATACCTCTAAATACTGTAATTTTTAATTAAACTCTAGCACGTTGCTGGAAAAAATAATAATAATAATAATAATTTTAAAAGACCTTTTTTATTAAATGGGTCAGTCTGACTCTGAAACCTAGTCCAGATGTTCCACCTTCAAAGCCATTAAAAATATACGACGCATGCTCACGTGTGACTGCGCATTAATAGAATTCTATAGTACAGCAAATTAAATTAAATTACTGTAATGTAAAACCTCTCGTCTTATTGCTTTATTAAAAAACACCACCACCTTCACTGGACTGTGACCACACTAGATTACCCCGAGTAAAACAAAACATTTCAGGATATGAGGCCAATTAAAATGTGCAATGTTTATCAAGGACTTGCATCAAAGGGCACAGTTTTTGTCTTAATTTGACAGTAAAATGGATGAATATGATGCCATTATGAACATATGCTGTTTAATGGACTGGTAAATGCTGGCAAGCACAGAGTATCTTAATAAACCCATTTGTCAGAGGACATCAATAAGGATCCTTTGTTTAGATCGATAGTTTCCAATGGCCATGTCTCTGAGTGCTGTGTTAAATGTTTCAGGTTCAAATCAAATGAAGTTCAATCTACAGCATTCAATGCACAATAACAATTACCATGGAAAAATATGTGACTTGTGAAATCCGTGCACTCAAAAAAATGAATTTATTTACCCGTACTTAATTTAATTGAAGAATTTATTTTATTTAATTTATTTAATTTTAATTTATTTCATTTTCAATTTAATTTATTTCATTTTAATTTATTTCATTTTCAATTTAATTTATTTCATTTTATTTAAATCAGTTTATTTGTGTCAACACAGTTTAGTTGGATTAGGTCAAATTAATTTACTGTAATATGTTTAACCTAACTTTATTAAATTTGTCAAACTACATTTTCTCCCACTTAATTTAATAAGGTTTGTCTTTCAAACAGTGCTCAATGTCATCAGGTAGAAACAGCTGATCACAGTGCTAGCATTACCAACGTAATGCTTTATGATCAAGAATGTGTTCAATGAGACTGTCCTCGGCCTAAGCAAATGCTCTACTCTTCAGCACAGCTGTAACCTTTTAAAAACACCAAAACATCAGAAACACTACTAAATACCAACAGAATAGAATACTAAACATTAATATGTCTCCCCCTTTTCTCATCTTGATTAAAATGCATAAAATAACACTATTTCTGCATTTACTCTCATTATGCAGTCCCAAAGCAAAGCATGCTGGGAACTGGAAATCCCAGTTTCAGCAATGCTAATTTAACACAAATCATTCACGTAGCCCCAACTCGAAAAGAATAAGTTAGTTGATTGAGCAATTTATTCTCATTACTATAACTTTTTTTTTGGTTACACTTTATTTTAAGGTGTCCTTGTTACACTGTAATTATACATTTAAGTAACTACATGTACTTACTATAGGGTTAAGATTAGGGTTTGGTTTCGTTTAGGGTTAGTTGCATATAATTATGAATAATTTATAGTTATTACTATAGTACATTTATGTAACGATGACACAAATATAGTGTTACCTTTTGGCACATGGTGTAATTAAGCTGTTTTTAACTATTTTAAGTTAAGTTTAAATTGATTTTTGTTTAATTAAAGTAAAATGACTTTATTTTCTTTACACTTACAAGTGCAAATACTTCATGTTTTGAGTGTGAGGCACTTTCAATGGAAGAAAACAGAGGCTGAAATGTGAATCTCATACTTTTAATAAAGCACTTACATTGATTCTTCTGTAAAAAAAAAAAAAAAAAAAAAAAATACTGTTCTTGATCTGTAAAGTTTTCTAATTTAAATAAATAAATAAAAACTATTTGGGCAAAACAAAATGATCTTCTTTAGTAACAGACAAAATGAAATGCCATGGACTGAAGTTACCTTGTACTGAACCTGGGACATTTCTTTAAGCATCAATGCCATGAACTAACAATGAATATTTTCTACAGCATTTATTGATCTAGGTTAAATTCCGAACAATGTTAATTGTTACTTTATAAAACACTTAATATTAATTAATACAACTTGAATTTATTAGTAGAAATTATCATTTCCCAAAAGGGACCCACTTTATATTAAGTGTCTTTAACGACTAGGCTACATACTAACATTTAAATGAATAATTTGAAACAATGCATTCATTGTGTACATACATGTTTTTAGTACATTGTACTTATATTTTTTAAATCTTCATGTAAATACGGATGTAAATCATTACTGTAGTTGCATCCATAATTATACACTTAAAAAAAGATGCTGGGTTGTTTCAACCTATGTTTGGGTCAAATATGGACAAACCCAACCATTGGGTTTAACATTTAATTAAAACATTTAAGCCAATAGTTGGGTCCATATTTGACCCAAACATGGGTTAAAACAACCCAGCATTTTTTATTGTCTACCCCTACCAATAGCAGCAAAAGTGTTTCGCAATACAGATTTTTTAAAGTAGGCTACAAAAGAAACCTAAAGTAGGACCGCCAAAATTAATAAATGCTTAAAGTATTTTTTACTGTTATTTCAGGTTAGTCATTGCATTGACGTACAGAACCTTATTGTAAAGTGTTACCAACGAGTGTATGTAAAATGTACATCAAATGCAAGGGATCTCTCTGCATTTGTGCAAGTGACATGCTAGTAGCTGACAGCAATCCTTCTTAAGTCTGCCCTCCTTTTTCCTGCTTGGTTGTCAAAGCATTCCCAGATAAAACTCAAATTCTCCCAGTCACGCATCACCGAAACAAGTAAAGCAATTCAGGTAGATCTGACACATGAAGACCTCCCTAAGTAAAGAGGGAAAGCAGCCTGTGAGCACGCACAGATCTCTCTCAATAATGAAACAGGATTCACACCCTCAAGCTTCATAAAGGAACAAGCGATGACAACATGCTTTGATGACAACAAAGCACGATTCGTCAACAAGAGAGTATCACAAGAGCTTAGCACAACTCTTCACAAAACACATCTCCCCCAAAGGAGTCATGGAGCTTCAGCCTTGCCTGGCGCCACACACAGCACACGCCTCCTGCTGCGGAGAAATCGCATAAGCTAAACTCAGAGCACGCGCACCCACAAATCTATGTCTGTAGAGTCTGTGGAGAAAGAAAAATCCAAACACACAGAAATCTGCTCCTGTTCTGTGAGCAAGACTTAGACTCTACAGTCAGACTTCATCCTAGTCTATCAGCCTCAGCTCACCCACAGACCACCCACAGTGTGTTAACTGACCGTCTGGATGCATAGAGCACCGAAAAAATGCAGAGAGCTGGCTAAAATCTGCAGTTCTCACCGGGATTACTGTCAAATAAAAATAAAGAAAATCAGACCAAATAATCAAATTACAAGCAACAGCAAAATTAAATACAATAGAAGAAAAATACAAATAAAAATAAGCTACTGTATGAGGTTTGAATATTTCACACCCATCTCCCGCCGCCTCCTGTTTTGTTATTTCTCCCAGGAAACTCCCGTAATGGGATGTCTCGATACCACAATTTTGGCTTCGGTACGGTACCACAATATAATACCAAACTATTATCGCGACATCGCGTGTGCACTATATTGAAATATAAAGCGAGCTACGCGCTGCGATAAAACACTCTCGTGCGAGTTTCGAGACAGCTGACAGAAATCACTTGCCCATGTCTTTTTAAACCTGGCCAATTTTAACATCCAAGCAATTTTATATAATTCAGTAGTACTTGGGAGCTCTTTGAGAGACGGTTTCTTTGCGCTTACAACAACGCACACACAAGCCACCTGTAAAGAGCTCGCAATGCGCCAAATTGAGTTGTTTTACCCTAAACGGTCAAATATACACAAAATTATGTCAAAATGTCCGTCTTGGTGAGTATTCACAAACACAGTCGGTTACATGAATGAAAATAGTGTAACAGTATGGTCATGGCATGTGTCAGTATATCTGATCTGTGAAGCCTAAAATACATTCTGTTGTGTGTCACTAAATAACTTTTGTAACTTTAGTTGTAAGGATTTACATGTTTAACGTATTAACAGTGAAGACTATCCAGTGTTATTTTACATTTGATTACTTTATTCAATTTCTGTAGCATTTCTGTACCTGAATTCTACTGTTAGACCTAAACTTAAGTGCAAATATTATGAGATCTAAACATCATTGGTTCAAAAGCACGCTGGAGCTTGCGTGTTATCTAAACGATATGATCTTATATATGTGCGTCGATCAGTGTTAAAAGAAAATAAATGTCTAAATTAGATCATTTGAATGATGCACTCACTTGTCGATCTCTTATGTTTTGTACAAGTCAGAATGGGCAAGTGACAGCCAATATGATGCTTGGCAAGTTTTGATGGTTTTTCATCAGTTTTATAAGCAAAGTAATTCCAAATTTCACTTCTACTGCTCCTATTATTAATTAGTTTTGGGCGTGTTGAATGAGATTCAACTGCTTTATCCATTTTGTTCACGTTTGCCAGTTTCGCGTGAGTTTGGGCAGCATTGGGCACTTCGGAACAGCAGCATATACCGAAATGAGCAAAATCATGATATTGTATCGTTTGAAATAAAATATATACCGGTATTTTCCCAATACCGGTATATCATACATCCCTAGTAATTTGTATGGCCCAAACCTCCCTTTAAATGCAAATGAGCTGCTGCTTCCTGCCCTGCTTTCCAGAAAAGAGCTGTGCCTTTACAGCTCATGGCTCGGATACTCTGGCAACAACAAAACAAGAGAAACAGTATGGAGCCATTTCCTCAGAACACGTTTTTGCATTCCACTGTGCTGCTTTTCCATTATTTTCGATGTAAACATGAGCTATAGACAGACCGTGCTCTTTTTTTTCTCCCATTCGGGACTATTCAACGTGTGTCTTTGTGTCTAAAAACACAAGACCGTGCAGTGGAAAACACATAGGCCTAGTGTCGAGACATGTTTCTTAAAAGTTAAACTTCTTTTAAATTGAGCGCTGGACTTTTAGAAAGCCGTTTCCTGCGCGAGATGCTGTAAAAGATGTAAGATGCGAGCGCAAATTGTCAAACATGTCCATCTAGTGCATTTACGTAGAAAGGCATCAACAGAATATTTAGATTGTTTATTACATAGCCGAGACATTTTTGTGTTTCTACTAGCTGCTCTAGCGAGAAGATAACCATGGCGGATTGTGCACAGCTCACTCAGGGGAGGATTTAAGCTAATAGGGCAGATTCCGTCAGCAGTCGTAGGCGGGGACTGTTACATTGTGACGTCACGTTGGGTAGAAAATGTGAACGACTCATTTTGAGACACTGTTTATGATTCATGGGGAATATTAAAAAAAACTGCCATTTATGTTCAAACACCATATAAAAGTGAATTTTGCATAATAGATCCCCTTTTAAAGTACTAATATGCTGTCTTTAGAGGTAAATAAGGTACAAAAGTGTACCTAGTGACAAGCTATACATTTTTTCTTACAGTAGATAACAATTAGCTGATTCTATGTGGAAAAAAAGGCCAGTGAGTTCATGGAGGCCAGCAGGAAGCAGTTAGAGAGAGCAAGTTGTGGTGTGATGTCAGGTTTAATTAGCCAACAGGGCCTGAGGACTCATTACTCACCGAGCAGAGGATAGGAGACTCCGAGGGAGAGCTGTTTACCACACATCCTCCTCTCTGGTTCCTGTGCATCACCACAGGGTCTTGATAAAGGGCACGCAAAACCACCAACGACCCCCTTTAGAAATATGTCAACCATTTCAAAACTACAATTATGTGCGTCAGCTGTTGGATATGAGCAAGTCAAACACAGGTCAGCGATGTTTGGAATCATGCTTCTAATAGGGTAAAAAGAGAGAGAGAGAGAGAGAGAGAGAGAGAGAAAATGGGTTTCACTTGCTTCTTTTCATCCTATCACCTTTCAAATATTCCAAAGCCTGAGCTCATATTAGTCAGATATCGAACTAACCGTGGTTTGAGAACTAACGCATTTGCTTGACAGCGTTCGATCGATACCGCTTGCCTTGATATCTGTGATCACTAACGTTGCAATTACTGAGCCACTTCAGTGATCCAGGTTCTTTTGACATAAATCATTCAGGATTTCGCTGGTGTGAGACCACAGTCCATTTTAGATCGATTAACAAGATAAATTGTATCAGCAGTATAAGGTTTCCCAAATACACATAAAAGTCTAACCTTTGATGACTCTGATGTGAAGCATACTGTGAATGCATTTACACTAACAGTCCAAAGTTTGAAATAAAGTTATTTTTATGTTTTTGAAAGAAGTCTCTTCTGCTCACCAAGGCTGCATTATTTGATCAAAAATACAGTACAAAAATAGTAATATTGTGAAATGTTTTAATGTATTTTTAAATGTAATTTATTCCTGTGATGGCAAAGCTGATTTATAGTCCAGTTTTCAGTGTCACATGATACTTGAAATCATGAAATCATTCTAATATGCTGATTTGCCACTCAAGTAATTTTATTAATTATTATCAATGTTGAAATCTGTTTTTGCTGCTTAGTGTTTTTTTTGTTTGTTTGTTTGTTTGTTTTGGTTTTGTGTGTACGCTTGTTTTTGTGATTTATGAGGACACAAATTTGTATAATGACATGGGTATTACACTGGTATTACGACGTAAACATAAATATGAGGACATTTAATGAGTCCTCATATTTAAAATAGTTTTAAAAACATACAATGCTTTATTAAAAATGTAAAAATGCAGAATGTTTTCTGTGATGGGTAGGTTTAGGGGTAGGGGTAGTGTAGGGGGATAGAATGTACGGTAACACTTTACAATAAGGTTCATTAGTTAACTACATTAGTTAACATGAACTAATAATGAACTGCACTTATACAGCATTTATTAATCTTTGTTAATATTAATTTCAACATTTACTAATACATTATTAAAATCTTGTTAACATTAGTTAATGCACTGTGAACTAACATGAACAAACAATGAACAACTGTATTTTCATTAACTAATGTTAAGGAAGATTAGTAAATAGTAAAATTAGTAAAATTAACTAAAGAACCTTATTGTAAAGTGTTACCGAATGTACAGTTTGTACAGTATAAAAACCATTACATCTATGGAATGTCCTCACTTAGCAAAACAAACCTGTGTGTGTGTGTGTGTGTGTGTGTGTGTGTGTGTGTGTGTGTGTGTGTGTAAACTGTGATATACCACTATTCAAAGGTTTGGGGTAAGTACGATTTTAATACTTTTCTTCAGCAAGGACGCACTAAATTGATCAAAAGTGACAGTTAAGGACATTTATAATTTTACAATAATTTCTATTTTCAATAAATACTGTTATTTTGTAATTCATATTTATCAAAGAATACTAAAAAATCTATCATGGTTTCCAAAAAAAAAAAAAAATTAAGCAACAAAAACTGTTTTCAGCATTGATAATAAGAAACAATAATAATTGAGCACCAAATCAGCAAATTAGAATAATTTCGAAAGGATCATGTGACACTGAAGTAATGGCTGCTGACAATTCAGCTTTGCCATGACAGGGATAAATTACATTTAAAAAAAAATATTAAAATAGAAAAGAGTTTTTACTCTTTTCACAATAGATAGGATAAGATACCTTACTCACGCCATCTCCACGTCGCCTTTACCACATTTCAAATCCCTCAGTTCTCGCCATCTCTTCGCTTTTTTTTTTAAACGGGTGATCCCCAGAGCGTGCTCCATGTCAACCTTTCTCAACTAATCTACGCCATTCCTACACCATACACGCGTCAAAGTAGCTGGAGCAACTTTTCTCTATTTATGGATATGACGTACATATACAATTTCCCGCGAAAACCACCCCACCCGGCCTAAAATAAACACTTATAATAGGCTTACCAAAGTGAATCAGGGTAAGACAAAAACATGTTTTTGGAAGAAGGATTGATGATGTATTGACTTGTTTAAATTTTGTTAATTTTGAACAACAACAAAAAAAAAAGATACATAGTGTACTTGAACTGCATATACCCCATTTTTGCACCCCTGTTCACAATATAACTGTTTTTACTGTATTTTTGATTAAATAAATGCAGCCTTGGTGAACATAAGAGCAGGGTTCCCACTCTTTCATGAACACCAGATTCAAGGACTTTCAAGGACTTTTTAAAGCACTATTTATTTTATATCAAGCACCTATCAAATTCAAATCCCAGCATATGGAGCATCATGAAAGACCTCTTACAGTACGTAACATTTTAACCCTCCTATTGCATTTGCATCCATTTTAACCCGAAAGAGGTACAGAATCATTTGTACATGAATTTTGGAAATATATTAAAACCGTTTGCAGCTTTCTTATGCCTAATGTTAACAATCTTTCCACACTAGTTTTGGTTTTCATTTTTTATGAATCACTACTTGAGTAAAAACTTTATAATATAGAGAGAATATTATAAAAAATAAATTTTGCAATTGAGTGAAAAAAAAAGGATTATATGGATCGTAATTGTGGCTTATAAAGTCAGAATATACAATATAATATAGATATAAACTTGCAATTCTGAGAAAAAAAAAGAATTGAGTGATATAAATGAGTAATTCTGAGAAGAAAAAAAAAAGAATTGAGCGATATAAATGAGTAATTCTGAGAAAAAAAAGTCAGGATTGAGAGATATAAATGAGCAATTCTGACTTTATAAGACACAATTGTGGCTTTATATCACGCAATTCTGACTTTGTAAATCGCAATTGTGAATTTAGGGTAGAGTGGGGAAAACACCCCCATGGGGGAAAACTAACTCTACATAATATGCATAATATTCTTATTAATAAGTAGGGTGGGCGATATGGCAAAAATATATAGATTCATGATTTGATCAGAAATCTTTTTCATGTTGGTTTTACTATTTACAGTAACTGAGCAGTACAGTAAAACTAATTTCCCTATATTAAAAAAGTAGCCTTACAAGTTAACAAAATATTAAAGATAAAAAAAGAATGAGAGACTTTAAGCCCAAAGTGGAAGAAGATAAAAAAATTAATTTAAATTAATTAATTTAAAACTTTCTTGTTAAAGCTACTGTATTAAAGAAATTGAAAAAAAAGAGGAAATTCTGTCATTATTTACTCACCGTAGAAGTTGTTTTAAACCTGAATAAATTTCTTCTGTTGAACATACAAGTTTTATTTTGATGTTCTAATATTGTTCCAAATCTGTATTAATTTCGGTCTTGTGCTGAACACAAAGATCATATTTTGAAGAATGTGGGTAACCAAACAGTTGCTGGTCCCCAGTAAGTTCCATAGTAGGAAAGAAAATACTATGGATGTCAATGGGTACCAGCAAATGTTAGGTTACCCACGTTTTTCAAAGTATGATCTTTTGTGTTCAGCACAAGACAGAAATTAATGCAGGTTTGGAACAACATTAGAGTAAATAAAGACATTATTTTCATTTTTGGTTGAACTATCCCTTTAAGGAGAAGTCGCAGCATGTGTTGTCTGTCCCTTTAAGGCTCATGCGCGCATCTAATATATTTACACGCATTCGATTTTCTCTCAACTGTTTACTTTCACTTTACACTTAACCAATGGTGTAAACCTTGTGTATTTGACAGTATTAACAGAATAAGATGTGAATGATAACTTTGTCCAGTAAATGCAGTGTTTGACAGGCTTTTAGAGTGTGCGCGCTTCGGGTGTATCCGCTCCGAAAAGCAGGTGTCAGACCAGCACACGGATAAAAAGTTTAACCGGCAAGGCTTTAAAACTCATGCAAATAATAAATTATTCACAATCACAAAAGTTTATTATTTGCATGAGTTTTAAAGCCTTGCCGTGAGTATAACTCTACTGCTGTGTTAACATGATGTGAATGTATGTCACTTTGTACTACACAGTATGTTGAGACAGAGGCGCCAGGACTGCAACTGACAGAAAGCACTATAGCACGATACAGCGATATTTCTTCAAAAGCAGATCGTGGAGACCTTTTAATAGTCCATAATCAAAATCGCACACCCCTATAAGAATGTTCATTTTTGACACAGCAAGTGTCACAGCTCAAATGTCCAAACCCCGCCTAATAACAAGCAAGGGGAAGAACCGCAATGGAAAGCACTCGGACACCGATTGTAAAATAATATTCCAAAAAAAATATACTAGGACTAAGGGGGGCGTGTTATAATTTTCACAAAATTTATTTCAAATTTAATTCAAGCACTTTCAAGGACCAATATTTGTTTTCAAGTACTTTCCAGGTCTTGAATTCATGTGTCTGAAATCCAAGTACTTTCAAGTACTTTAAAGGCGCGTGGAAACCCTGTAAGAGACTTTACAAAATCTTAATTCCAATCTTTTGACCAGTAGTGTATGTGAAACAATAATTGGAGAATCTTATTGCAGTTACAAACACCCATTTGTTAACAGAGCAGGAATCCATTTCATCCAATTCAATGACATTTTGGATTGGATAAAAATGGATTTTCAGACTGAGTCAGACAATAGTAGGATAAAATGATAAACCGTGTCTGGAAGCTATGGTTTGTGTTTAATTCATTACGCTTAGCTTGGGGCATATTGGTTATTTGAAAGTCTTTGTGTTGGTTTGATTATTAGAATGCACCTGTTCATTAGTCACATTTAGTTCCATGTTAATCAGCACTCTCAATGATAATAAAGGCTGTCCATGCATGCTAATTGAAACGCAAAATGATAAATTGAATTGATCTGTGACAATATCGCCGGATGCATCAAAGCAGAATAAATGAAGGTAAAAGAGGCATTTGAGGTTAATGACAATTATTTGGTTAGCAGCCTTTATTTATTCAACTGAACGTGTTTAACTGAACCTTCCTCAATGAATGTTCCTAAAATAGATGATATAGGTCAACGAAAACTTCCTTCGTTTTAAACCCAAAGATTGCCTCAAAGCAGGTTCTACAAAAAGCCTGAAGCCCGTCCTCTGAGTCTAAGAACACTCCATTATTAATATGGTTCAGAGCCTCCTGTGAGCTGGTCTTTGGAGGATGTTCCAAGACTCTAAACTCTCTTCCTCTTTCAATGCTGTCAGCGCTGAAGGCTCAATCCCTCTGGCGCACACCTGGCAAGTTAAAAAGACTTGCGCTAAATCACACATATGTGTCCTCTAGAGTCAAACAGCAACAGTGCATGCACATACACACACTAAGAAAGCTGTGTTGGCTTATTTAAATGTACATCTGGTCTACATTTGAGTGTAACATGAAACAAACTCTGTCAAATCTCTATATAGAGTATTAATGCAAAAAAAAGCATTTAATATGCCTCTGACAGCCTGTATTTGGGAGATAATTTTTGATGTTGAGGCTCCATCAAAAACTGATGTGATGGGAGCAGAGGGAATGCAGTATAGGAACAAGCCAGGCTTTCGAACATCAAAAAATACCTGCTGTGAACAAACGTTGACGTATTATTGAAAATAGTGCTTTTACACCAACGTTTTTGCCATCCATTACAGCTTTAGCATCAGACGCCCCGGTGTCAATCCTCCAATAAAACCAACTCCAATGGGGAAACATGTCATTTATGGGAGTCATTTGCATTTAAATTCAGATCAAGAATTGAGGATGTCAAGCTGGAAGGCCATGAAACAGAAAATGAAGCTTCAATAAACTGGGAAAACTGTTACACACAAAATCAGATGATTATCAGATCTGCTTGAAGTGGCAAGGCTATAATAACAGATGAGAAACTGTAATGGATATTGAACTTACTAGAATGAATGATTGGGGCTTGATTATCTTGGAGAGCCTCTCTCTATCCAGGTTTAGTATGCCTACAGTTGGAATGAGAACAATGACGTGGACTTTCAATAGTGTGATAGTGAATTGTGAAGATGATGTTTGCCAAGGCTTAGTTAATGAATTCTCTACTCATAAATATTCATTTAGTGCACTTACCAACTGCTTCAGAATCTAATTAGTAACATCAAGGATTGATTTAATAGACAGAACTGATAACTATTCCAGTCCTAATGAAGACCAGGCGGCTGACTCTTTCAAGATTTTGACAGCTGTTCAAATCAAATCATTTTGAAGCCAGCACAACAAACTATGACTAAGTTTAAGTCAGAACATTGAGTTTTATCCAATCTGGGCTACTAGTTATCGAAAAGTCAATGCAAGACAATAATTTCAAGAAGAACTGTCATAGTGAACAAATTTGCCAGCTGAGCCAGTTTTAACAAGATTACAGTGAATGGATTATACAACTATGCGGCATTCTTAAATCTGACACCTCTGTCACAGATGTGAAGCCTAAGCGGTGATCGTCTTCATAAAAATGGCATTTATGTCACTGCTATATATTAAATGGGCTATAAAAAGAAATACGCAATGTGAGCGAACATTAAGAGAGATCAAATGTGCATAGACACTTTTTGCCTGTAGCAACTAAGCAGTAAGACCTGGTTAGCACAAGTAACTTAATACTGTTTAACTGAATCACGTCATGGACAACAGCATCCTAACACTACATTAGAGACACTTTGCTTGCTGCCCTAAAATTGATGTTTTACCCTTTCATAGAGGACATTACAAATCAGCGTTTGTCCTTTGGAGGGAAAATACATCTCATATAGCTACACAAGATTATGCCTTGTATAGTTTTGTGCCAGGTTAACATTCATTCGCTTTCCTGTGACTCATCACATTTCTCATCGAAACAGATCAGCAGGGAGAGAGAGAGAGAGCACTCAAAGGAGATCAGCTCTATAAATAAAGAGGATAAGGCATGATTAGCATATACTTCCTGCCCCCTTACTTATGCTAGTGTCTCAGCAGACAGGAGGCAGCAGATTGTTTCAAATCTCCGGCCTCTCTGGAGCACCGCAGGCTGTGGCAAACGCAGCCCTCCCCTTTATGCCATTAGCGCTGTGACCTGCAGAGTGTTAGATCAGGTATTGGGTGCGAAACTAGTGGGGAAGAGGAAGGCTTTGTCACGTGTCTTTGAGGTGCCTGGTTTTAAACCGTCCTCGATCGTCCGTGGACATTCAAAAAGGTCAAAGCCAATCCGACAAAAAAGGTCATGCTTTGACATAATCACACAGCCGAATCATTTGGATCTGGTCTGTTGAACAGCTTGCAGGCTGTTTAGAATCGAAAAGTTTAGGTTAGATGAGGGAGAAGGTCAAATCAACATGCCCTGGTAGATACAAAATGTTTATTGAGAACGATAGCAAAATAACAATTTTGTAATTACGCATACAGTTAGATTAGCCACAAGAATACATTTGGACTTTTGTGAGATCACTGTTTCCATAGGAACATCATGTTTAAAAGCCATCAGGACTCTCAAAATGAAGCAACAGACATGATCAACGATCAGAAAATTATGCAAGAGAAGATAAATCTGGAAAGAAACAGATGATTGTTGTTAGCAGATAAAACAAAGCATCCCTTAATCTGATTCATTTCAGATGTAAGAATAAATTGAATGAATATTCTGAATAAATAATTAAATAAATAAAATAAAAAATAAATATTAATGAAATAAAATTATAAATGCATTATTATTGTTGTTATTTATTATTATTCAAAAATAAGACAATGGTATAAATTCAGTTCTTCTCCAGATATTATTTTGTAGTGATATACTGTACTGTCAAAAACTTCAATATGAAGCCAACTGAAATTTCATCTGCAGCTATAATTCATTCCCCTTTTGTGCCTTTAGTACTGCAGTACAGTGATGAAATTTTATTAATAAAAAATATGGAGAGCAATTTGAACAGTGTTTTAAGTATCACAGCTCTCTTGAGAGATGGCAAGTAAACGGACTGCATTAATAACCCAACACTAACAAAGACGAAAACAGATGCTGTAGGCAAAACGAAAATATTCTGCCCTCACTTTCTTGTAATGGTAATACATGGTAATTCTTGTAATAAAGATCAAATGCTGTAAAGAGTCACAGCTTAATTAAAACAGTACAACTAAATATAACCATGCATTAATTCTCAATGCGATGCTTGCCTTCGAATGCCAACTGATGCAGAAGAAACTGCCAGGTTTAACGGGTTTTTTCACGCAAAAATTAAATTTCTGTCATTAGGTACTCACTCTCATGTCGTCCCAAACTCGTAAGACCGTCATGCTGCTCACATGTACAGCGTCGGCCATGCTGAGCCAGCGTTCGGGCGTAAACACGGAAGCCTGGACTGCGTTCACTACATCAACTGCGTATGACAACAATTAAACCAATTGTTAAATAACATTGTTATTTTTGTTTTGTTTTTGCACACAAAAAGTATTCTCGTTGCTTTATAACATTAAGGTTGAACCACTGTAGTCACATGGACTATTTTAACAATGTCTTTAATACCTTTCTGGACCTCAAAAGGAGCAATGACGTGTGTGGTTCAGAAACCCTTGAATTTCATCAAAAATATTTTAATTTGTGTTTCGAATATGAACGGGTTTGGGACGACATGAGGGTGAGTACTTAATGACAGAAATTTCATTTTTGGGTGAACTAACCCTTTAAGACGCTGACAGGCAAGTTGCCCCTGAACAACAAGTTTCGTACATGCTAATAAGAAAAGAAATAATAACTTCACGCCTGTAGAGGTCTGTCTGTCCTCCAAATCAAACAATGAACAACATCTTGATAGGAAATGATCTGAAACCATTCCCCTTTAATGAATGCCGCCTCTCCCTTCCCATTCCAGCCGAGAAACTATACAATGTAATGACATATGCCACTAATGAAGAACATTTTCCAATGCAGACTCCAAATAAAATCAGACAGAATTAATTACAGTGAGGCGGACTGACCTTTTCAGCTTGATAAATCATAAAGCGGCGTTAGGCCTGTAGACATAGAATGCCTGGCTTTGATAAACAATATCCTCCTTCCTGTATTGACCCAAAAAAGCACAGCACAGACATTTACCAAACTGAGTTCTGACTGAAAGCCCAGGTCTCTAATGTATTTTCTTTTGGCACCCATCATATATTTCATCATTTAAGCTATCGGTTTCTCCAATTGCATTCCATCATTCCAACATGATCCCAAACAAACATTTTGGGGGGAAAACGCATCCCACAGCTTTAAAAAAGAATCTTTTCTAAAGCGGCTGCATGTTCTTTATACCTCTTCATTATGAATTCCCCTTTTGATTGGTAGGTTACGTTTCAATCACAAACCTATTCACAGAATGCATGATTGACTGGAGTTGGAAAGACATTGGGCTCTTGACAGTTGCCAAAGAATGTTTTTACCAATCCAGAAGGAAAAAGAAGCTCAAATCTTTCATAACCATTCTTTGATATGATAGTTAAAATTGATCTTTAAATGCCAGCTACACAGAGATGTTTGTTATTGCTTGCCTGATATTAATAATAAGGTTTTATGACCTCTTAAGATGGCAGGGTTTTTTTTCACACCTCTGATGAGTTATACACATCTAGAATGTCTATATTTTCTTGTTACCACAAACACACAATTCCATGCATGCACTGGAGAGTGACAAGCATGTACCAAAAGCAATTACATTTATTTCCTTTTCCTACCAGAATCTAGAGCTAAAAAAAAGCTCCAATACATCGGTTTTAACAGACCTGTGCACAGGACCAAAAAAGCTCAAAGCTCCTTGACCTGATTACAAAGCAAATACATGGCAAACTCACAACTGCTGATGAATATAATTGGCACGCATTAGTTTACACAATGCTTGGATTGACCATTTCAAAACATTCACACCTATTTATATGGGTACAGGAACCGCCGTTAAGACCACTGTGTTTAAATGGTAGCTACTGTGTTTCCAGGGAAAAAACATGCAGAGACGGTCAAACATGGAAATTTGCTAAATGCATTGGGCCATTAAGACAAATTAAAAGGAATGCACTGCAGTAGTCTACTCTAATGCACTAATGTTATTGATTGCAAGTCATGGTTCCAGTTTGAGTCACAGTCTGTAACAATATCTCACAGTAGAGTAAGAGAGGAGAGTGCTGCAATCTCTGAAAAACCAGCTCTAAAAGCCCTTCCAAATGTTGGTCTAATGCGGTTTTCTCAACCACTGATGCATAATTGGATGTTTGTGGTGATATAAAAGTAGCTCTGTGTATAGAAGGTGATGAACTCATCAGAAAACAAAAGAAACTTTGACTGCGTCTCATTTGGGGACTAGCAAAGGTCCACTAAATACGACGTGATTTTGTGATGTGATTATGAGGTTGAGGATTAAAACATAGCTGGCTCCAGTGTTGTTATTGTTAACTAAAACTATTAAAAATAATAAATAAGAAATGTTGCCTTGACAATTAACTAAAATAAAATATGTTGAAGTACTGACTAAAAATATGTTGAAATTAAAATATGTTGAAGTAAAATGACTAAAACTGAAATTAAAAAGAAGCTATAAAAAGAAAAAAGAAGCTATAAAAAGAAAAAAGAAGCTATAAAAAGAAGCTAAATATTAAAAATAATAAAAATGACAAGCAAATAACAGGATTACTAAAAATTAAAATAAAAACTTAATATAAAAATAAAAGTAGTAATTGAGTAGTAAACTCAAAATAGTAATAAATATTATATATTAAAGTACATAAATAGTACCAAAAACAACACTGGCTAGGTACACAGCATCATGTATCTTCATTGTGGCAGTTACAAAATTCAGTGCCTTTCTGAAATATGCATTTTTTTATTTTATTTTATTTTTTTTTTTTATTAAAGGTACACTATGTAACTTTTGGCCCTCTTGTGGTTAAAAAACAAATCTGCATGCATTTTGCGGAAGAACATTGTTTTGGTTGTGCTTCGGCTCTGCGTGACTGTGTGGATGAATATGGTTCTTTACCATAATTAAAAAAGAGAGACAGATTGGATTATCCTACTGCTCTGTGACTGTCGCATTCTCTTTTTGCCAGCAGACTCTCCTCTGTTCGGTGTTTTTTTTTTTTAACAGATGATTCCGTAGAGGTTTGAGATGCCACTCCCACACCATACATGTGTCAAAGTAGCCGAATCAACTTTTCTCTATTTACGGATATGACGAGACACGCACTGGCGAGGGATGTATGCACGCAATTTCCCGTAAAAACGATCCCGCCTTGTCTAAAATATAATCACTTATAGTAGGTTTACCATAGTGAATCAGGGAAAGACAAAAACACGTTTTGGAAGAAGGATTGATGATGTTTTGAATCATTTAAATTTTCTTAATTTTGAACAAAAAAAGCTACATCGTGTACCTTTAAGCAAAAGTAATAGTGAGCAGCCAATACTCATATGTTTTTATGGTGCATTCTGGGACGTTTTTAGGGCACTGGAACATGGACACAATGGAACAATTTCAACAACAGTACACTGGAGAGTGTACTTAGTAGTACTAAACTGGGGAGAAAATATAGTCAGATTGTACAACTGCAGCCCAAAGAAGGTCTACTTATGACATTTTAAAATCTAATGTAACTGAACAATTAAGCGTTCTTAACAGTCAAAACACAAAACAACAGCCGACAACAACTTTTGTGTCAACATCTTCGGTATGTACAGTATAGTCACAGTTATTACAAATATGTTCCATGTTCCATCTGTCCTTCGTCAATGTTAAAAAAAATGAGAAACTATAAATATTTATTCAAGGTGGTTACACTGCATTCTCCTCTAATCTCCCACAGCGCGCCAGCGTGTCTGACAAAACAGGAGAGCAAAGGTACATTCATCAATGCACCTGTGGATGACAGGGATGAAGAAATACTTCTCACTCAGCCACAGAAGCGTCAGGCTGATAGACTTTGCTGGATGCCTGATATCTTTTCAGAGCACACATCTGTAATACTGAGACAGTGGCGTCTCACTCCATAAACAAGTGGGCAGATAAAAGAGAAAAAGTGACCAGGGTTCAAGTGCAGTCACCGGATTGAACACTTACTCACCCTTTATTCAACTTTGTCCTTAAACGACTGAGTTCACTAAAGTTCTCTGCTACATTTTAAGGAAAAACAAGACTTTGTTCTCAAGGGGTATCAGAATATCTGATTTTTCTGGTAGTAGTACATTAAGTATTAAAAGGTGCACATTTGGCTTTGCTAACTCACCATTAAGTCTTTTTAAACCAGTACAACAACTTTTCTTTTGTGGAACACCAAAAAAGAAGTTTAGCTGAATGTCCAACCTGCTCTCTTTCATACAATGAATTAAAATTAAAACAAATTAAAGATCCATATGACTTGTGCACTAGATTTCAAATATTCGGAAATCATACAGGAACTTTGTGTGAAAACCTCACCTTGAAAAATCCTGTTTGTCAGATGTGGTCACCATTCACTTTCATGTTATAGAAATGAGCAGCTTGGACATTGTGCCATAAGTAACTCCATTTGTGTTCCTCAGAAAAAGAAATAATATAAATTAATATAAATATGTTGCTAATAAAAAAATTAGCAAAATATTTTATTGTTATTATAATATATATTATTTAAAGGGGTACTTCACTGCTGGCTTTCAATAAAAATTCTTAAACTTTTAGTCATAATGGTGTTTACATGTATTGTTTCTGGGTGCAAGAATTCATAGAATAAACGTTTAGCGGGATTGAGTTATTTTGGTTTCCAGTGATCCAGCATGTTCTAGGCAGTGGCTAAAGCTGCAAAGAATTGTAAATATGAAGAGAACACAGAGACGGAAAATCTGAAAAACCTCCATGTTCGTAGTCAGGTGCAGTAGGTGATCGGGAAAATGCTAAAGTTAGCCTGCTAGCATTGAAAGCATATGATCCCACCCTCCCTGCAAATCGCTGTCCAAAGCCACGCCTCCTCCAAAACACATGAACGCACACACACACAGAGCAGACAACCTACGATACAGTTTTCAGTGATAACCCTACTCTTACAAATCAGCATATCAGAATGATTTCTGAAGGATCAGAGGAGAACTGGCCCCCCGACTGAGCCTGTTTTTTTTTTTTTTTTCCCTTTTTGTCACTTGATGGAGTTTGGGTTCCTTGCCGCTGTCGCCTCTGGCTTGCTTAGTTGGGGACACTTGATATTCATCAATGTTTTGATCTGCCTGCATTGACACCATTGTATGAACTGAGCTGAACGATGACATCACTGTTTTCTCCAGAGCTGCTGTATAGATAAATGAACTAAATTAATATTTTTACAACGGAATGAATCAATACCGAACTTAAAGGTGCAGTGTGTAAATTTTAGCAGCATATAGCGGTGAGGTTGCTCAGTCCACCACTCACCCCTGCCTTTCGAAGCACATAGAGGAGCTACGGTGGCTGTCACAGGACAAAGATGCCGTCATCTGAGACAGCAGAGAGTAGCCAGTCAAGCAATGAGGTTTCTTCTTACTTCTAACAAAGAACGGTCTCGCTTCTAATAAACCAGACGGCTTACACTACTAGTACTACTCCTCCTTCTTCTTCGTGCATATATCTTTCAATGTAGTGACGATGTAAGCTGCCTCTAAAAACACTAATGAAGAAGAACAACAACAACATAGTGACGAAACGCGCTCTATAGAGCAATTTGTCCGTTTAGGGCTACTGTAGAAACATGCCAGCGCAAAATGGCGACTTAACATGTAAGGGGACCTGCGGTGTATGTAGATAGAAATGGCTCATTCTAAGGTAATAAAAACATAACGGTTCATTATTTACCTTTACCGAAAGGTTACCCAAACCTTTAAACGGTAAGCTATAAATATATTTTTATAGTACTTGCACAAATTCAATAAAAGGAATTTAAAATAAATTGGTAATTAGCAGAGTCTTTTATCCAAAGTGAATTGCAGAAGTCAATGGGAATAACACTCATGACTTGCACTTTACGGGGATCGATTCAGTATACTTATAGTCACCAGCCCAGAGCTTTACCTACTACTCCACACCACCCCCACAAAAGGTTGTTTATTTTTTGTTTTGCATCACTTTCTCTCTCCCCATCCTATAAACACACATACACATACACACACACACACACACACTTTATATATCACCACCTAAAATAATAGAGAACAGGCTTTCACAGGCATCACCTTTGCAATTTAGCATTCTGCAACTTGTGGAGATGTACTTTGTGTCCCCTTATCAATCCATATTAAGGCCGCCTTCTGAGTTTCAGTCTAAGCTAGTTTTCGGGAGCCCTGTGCATGAGGCCATGCGGTACAAGGCAGTAAATAAAACACATAAATGTGCCACTGCAGACAACCAGCAGACACCAACCCTTTCAATGTTAATAGGAGAGCATTGGTTACCAGAGTTTAAATAATGGCCTCCTGCTTCTTTCTCTGGGGTCAGGTGCCCTAGGTGGCTGGATTTATGGAGTTAGCAAATTGCTTTTCTATCCTCATTCTTTGCACCTCTTTCTGTCTGGTCATCCTTTCTTTCAACACAGCATGTGGATGATGGAAAGGAACAGGGGGGTGATTGGCCTGTTTTTCACTATAGAGAACGTGTCTCAAGGCCAGGGGAAAGCACAGAAAGGTGCTCATCAAAGGTGCAACTCTGCCGACACATACCATAACCAAGACGTTTCTCACAGCACTAAAATCTTTATTCCAGCATAGTTGGAGATGAGGCCGCCGGTGATGCTGCTGACAGTCAAGAGTGATTGTGATGACCGAGGATGTGACTCCGCTTTTCAACTTCACGACTCAGAGCCGTATTTGCCATTTCCCTTGACTACTGGTTCAAATATCCTATCACAACTAAGGCAAACAGAGGCCAGGGGATTGCACGCAAAAACATAAAAAGCCAGACAGAAGGAAAACAAGAATACCAATTTATATAACCAACATAATATGGGTTGTACCTGTAGAACTCGCAAGACTAGAAGAAGCTAGACAGATGAGTTTATCACAGTATTGGCAAGGCACTGTATTGATATTCATCAAACATTCTAGTAAGGGGTTTGGATAACTTCTTTTCAGCATTTGGAAGCTCTGGCATTCCCTTCAGGAAATGCTAACCTAGTTTATTTAAAACATATTGAATTATGATACACAGTATCTACAGAACCTCCGAACCAAACTCTGAATAGCTTTGCATACCTCGCCGAATTTGTTCCTCCTGACATTTTTAGAACACTCCTCTAAGTGAGGCAAAACAAAAAAAAAACAAGGTTAACTTCCCCTGATACTTCTTTGTGTACAAGACTCCGTCTAAGCAAATAAATAATGTAGTCCAAAAGTACATGCTGATGATGTGCGGAGGGAAAACAAATCACTAAGAAAATGAGTTACAATTCAGAGGTGTAGAGGCACGCACTGCACCAATAAATGTTCTTGTCAAAACACATTTCAAAATGCATAAAAAACAGTGTCATCAGACAACACTTGCTGTTTGTCACATTCACAATGACGACTGCAAGCGAGGGAATGGACATGGATGATCTGAGGGAAAAGAGAGGGTTGTGACAAAGGAATACATTTTAAGTGATTGTAAATGCATTTTCAGATTACACAAAATGACTGAACATTTATGGTAGCCTACCCACAGTCTGAGACAAAATAATTTCCATTTTGAACAGTTCATGATTACCGCACTAGTATTTTCAGAATCTTTTGTAGAGATTGCCTAGGAGGATTTTCAATTGTAAGTCAGGTACCACTCCTTGGAATTACAGAGATTCAAAGAAATCATATTTATTTATGTACAAAAGTCTAAGTCTCCATGCAGAGCATAACCAGAGAAATTTACATTCACTATAGCAATTTCAATTACTTTTCTATGACTTTGAACATTCACAAAAACCTTGAGATTTCCAGGTTTGCCATGACTGTTAGAACCCTGAACATTAAAATAAAATTGTGACAGCAGGGAAAAAAGATGAACATGTTGATCTGGAAAGCATCTAACGGGTTAGAAAAGTGGAGGAGGGTTGTGGCAGTGGCATAATCTTTGAATGACTCGTGAAAAAACTTGATGAGCTGATAACTCAGGCTGATGACTCTTGATCATTTCAACAGGATCTACTGTAGGCCTATCTAACATTAAGATCGGGCTAGACATTTATTATTTTTCCTCTTTTCGTGGCTGTTCAGCATGAATCAGCTCCAAAGGCTGTAGGCATTTCAAAGAACATCAAAGCACGAGTCACAATAGCGCTTTTAAAGAAGCTTCAACCTCGTATTACACTACCGTGACACAACATTGGAAATTTATGAACGTGCTTCGGAGACAAATGTCAAAACCCACACACATTTCGTTTTCATAATGTGAAGTTAGACGCTATTTGCCAAGTCTGCCTGGGAAATTTGACTGAATTCGAATAAAAGAAAAGGCAAATACAGCCAGAAATATTTCCAGTGGCCGTGAGCAACAGATAATGTATGAAAGTCCCTACATTTGTGAACGGTGTTCTTAGAACCGATTCAAGAAGGAATGATTCCTATGAACCGGTTCTTTTAGTGAAACATACCGTCAGACCAGTGTTGTCTTATTTCCAAACAAATGAATCTGAGCCAGTACCTGAATGAATCATATGAGCCGTTTTTCTAGGCTACTGAATAAAAACATACAGCTCTAAAATATTATCACGTTTCCAGCACTACTGCAAACATGGAATCTGAAGCTGAAACACAACGACTAGTGTAACCCGAAATAATGATCCTTATGAGTCGGTTCTTTTAGTGAATCAAAACTAAATAGCGTGCTGTCCGACACGTTTTAGTGAATCAAAAACATTTATGAATCAGTCGGAGCGGTTAGTGAATTTATCTCATTTACAGAAACAAATTACTGAAGACTACTGTGTTATGTTGGGGGTGGGGAGAAATAACGATGTAGCCTGTTACACAATTTTGCCAATTATTGGATTGCATTCTGCCTCCTATAAAAAGTCTACGAAAACGGCTTTAAATGGTATTTTTCCTGATTATTATACGTGTTCTGTTGAAATCTGAAATGATCTCGTATGCCAACTGATTGCTGAGGGCAATGAATGCAATAGGAATTGCATTTCTTACTCAAAAGTACTAAAGAACGACTACTGAAACAGGAATCGATAAGAATCGGAACCAGAGCGTATAGCATTAACAGGTTACATAGCATTTACTTAAATCAGCTCATAAAGTCACTGGCAGATGATTGCCAAATCATTTAAGCGTCACTTGCAAGATATTTTAGAGCATCATAAAATATAAACCAAAAGATCTGATACACTGGCTTGACCTGTCAATCGGGGAAAAACAAGAAAGATGAAAAGATTGACAGTTAACATCAGGCCTTTGCACCGATAGAGGAGTTGGCATTAATAATGCACATCATCAGATTAATTTATCGCGCGTCTCTAAATTTAAACTAAAAAACGTGTGTTGCGGTTAACCACCAACACACTTGTCAAGTACAGCAAATAGTCTTACCTTTTCTTTTGAAAGGTGCGAAACAGCGAAAGTGAAGCACTTCAGATTTCCATTTTACACGGACGCTCAGATAAAAAGAGGAAAGCTGCGGGATGAGTGTGTGGAGAAGTGATGAACAGGCAGTCGGCGATGAGCAAATAATCTCATACATGAACAAGGACATCAGCCGAGCAAGGCAGACCGCGTAGTTTCGCGCTCGTGGAATTCATCGTTTTAAGTTCTGCACCTGCCTCAATTCATGATAACGCATCAGCTGTAATCCCGGAGGTGTACGCGTATTCTTCATTCACTCCAAATGAAGTTTGCTGGACGGCATCGTGACGAGCTATCGCTGAAAATAGCACGGTCGAGAGAGGGGACACATCGTCGCGAGGCATCTCCAGAGCCCGTCATAAACACGAAGATGTGTCACGCAGAGTTGAAGACGCTCACATTTATGAGACGGGCTGTAAAACGTAAAGCCGTAGAGCTTTGCTCACACTGCCTTCATGCTGAGATTTCCTAGGATGCACTTGGACCAAGTTACCTACGGAATGCTTAGTGCTTCTGTGGAAAACAATGGTCTTTATTGAATTTTAAAGGAGCAGTCTTTATAGGGTTTGATTTAGTGAGAAGCATAATGTACAGCCTTTGCATTCAAACCACTTTAAGTCCAGTTTGATGTTTTTGAACAAACCAACCTATTAAAAATGATTGATTATACATCCATTAAATTCAATTAATCATCTTCAAATTAGTACAATGAGGTTTAAAAAAAAATCCATTTGGTGTGTGAATTACTCTGAAAATAATACAACTATACTTTGAGTCAAATATCATACAAAATTGCAATCATTGCAATAAAGTTAATAGGTCCCCAAACAAGTCTAGTTTAAACTCCAGTGGATCCTGGCAAATGCCTGCAACACACAACTTTACCTCATGCTACATCTGAGAGCAAAGGATTTATTTAATTGTGAGACCGGTCAAACATACATAGCCACATCTGGTTTATAGGAATAAGACTATTCATCAGTCTTTGACATATAAATAATGGAAATTGTATTTTAGATGGCAGTTAAAGCAGTCATAATCGTGTTTTTTCTTCAAATATTAAAGGTTTACCACAATGTTTTAGTTTGTTTTGTGTGCACAAAAGATAAAATGCAAAAAAAAAAGGCTAAAAATATACATAACACTAGAAAAGAATGGAAACTAACAAAATGGCTTGAAATGTACATTTAGTATTTACAGTTATGCAAGTGGCCCTCTTACTGAGGAGGATTATAAAAATATATACACGTTTTATGAATCCCCTGACACCTGGACTTCCTGCCAGCATCACGTCTGACTCGTGGCCTGCCTGTCATCTTGACAGCTCAATGAGGAGCTGTGCCAGTGTTGGTCTGAATAAAGTTTTTGAGGCCATCAAAACCTTGATTAAAGAGAAACTCCATATACCAGTTCCAGTACTTGCCGGTCTGCAAACATGAAAAGAACAGTTACTGTGTGGACTACTGCAACAGTATAGGACTGAGTTAAATCATGCTCTCTTGTGAATCAGAAATAAAATCTATGACCGACAAACATCAGAAAAGTTTTTAATAAAAAGGAGATATAACATAAGTACCTTTATGGAACAAAGATCCACATCCTTCCTCTCCGGCCAACACTGATAAAGAGAACATAAATATTCATCATTCTCCCTCTGCTTTAAATCTCAATAGTACACTGCTGAATGTTGCAGTCGGACCAAAAAAGGTGCTTGTATTATTAAAGATGATGAAAACTCCAGTCTCACACAGCTTCCATGAATAATAAAATGTGATTCTGTATTAATGGATCCTCTATAAAAGATACATTAATACCACATTTATCTCTTTGTCTAATCCTAAAGTTATTAGTGAAAAGTGGAGGCTGCACTGTCCCCAGTAGTGATACAAGGCTTTACACTTGATGTAATATAATCATCTAATCAAGCTTGCGCAGCTGAGTCCCATTCCATCACTCCAAATGAGATGACAGTCAAGCATCACTGTACTATTACGAGCTCTTGTGCTTTTAAATGTCACTAGTGTGAGAATGTCTCACTCACCCTCTGATGAAATTCGATGGCGTAGCTGAAAAGTGCCGGGTGGTGGATGAGGTCGAAGCGGCACCAGGGTTCTGCTACTTTGCTCAGAGCAATTAGTTCCTTGTCGATCTCAAGGTCTGAACCAGGGATGCACCACCAGGAGTTCCACATGGAGTTCACCATGGCTTGAAGGTTTCGATTAAACTCCTTGTATGTGTTTCTGCTAATGTGGGGGGTTTTCTGTAATGTAAGAAAACGTTAAACATGAAACCAAATACATAAGTCAAGACCTGTCAGACACAAGGTGTTTGTGTGTAAAATAACATCTGGTGCCACTAAAGGGATCTCATGAATTGCACAGTGAGAAAAGAACCACATGCGAGTGAATAGAAACCGTCGCACATATATTTTAAATGACGTAAAATTGCAATGCTGTGATCAAATTATTTGGCCATTTCATTCACTGCAATGCCATGCTCATATTTTGAGGCTTCTTTGTCTCACTGGGATTCAATCATTAAGACTCCATTCTCCTTTCATTCCCAGCAGGTAAGGTGAGGATTACAGTAATAGCCTCCAGGAGCTTCATTGTAAATTCTTAAAAGCACAGCTTGAAGGTCTTTCTAATTTGCCCATTAGTAAATTATTCAGACACAAAACCTCCTGCATACACACAGTTGGCTTTTCATGACTTTGCTATGTTCATTTTATGACACAGTATCCCCTCATTACCTCTCTCTGCTGCTCTTGTTTCTTAGCCAAGGTCAGATTCTTCCGGTATCTGAGAAAATGATAAAACAACAGAACTTTAGTAACAAAATTATCATATTATACTAGAAGTAATTTTGTTCTATAAAAACAGAGGAGACCATTTAGTTTCAGCAGTTTGGGGTCAGTACTCTAGCAAAGATGCATTTAAGTTCACCCAGAAATGAAATTTCTGTCATTAAGTACTCACCCTCATGTCATTCCACACCCGTAAGACCTTCGTTCATCTTCGGAACACAAATTAAGATGTTTGAGGAAATCCAAGGTTTTTTTTATCCCCCATAGAAAGCAATGTAATTACCGTCATTCAAGGTCCAGAAAGGTATTAAAGACATTATTAAAAGAGTCAACGTGACTACTGAAGGGTTGGATTCTGGAATCCACTACCGCTTCAATACATATCTTTTGAGTTATTAATCAACATTTATCTTTCTGAATGTTAAACTATTTGAATGACTTCAAGGTATGTTAAAGCATTTATTTTCCTTTCCATCTTCAAACACTAGAGAATAATGATGAATATTGTCTGTACCTCTCACTGAGAGAAAAGTACAACTTATCAGTATGTTTTGGGAATACTTCCTGTTATAGTTAAAGCCTGGGCCAACTTCAACCTTGAAGAAGCTGTGAATCCTGTGTATCTCTGTATGTGCGCTAGTGTTCTGTGTGCAGGTCTTGTATTTGTGCTGGTGGACAACTGGCACTCTACATAAGACCTGCAGACGCCTTGTCATGATCTAGAAGGACATCCTGGGAAATCCAGGGTCTAAGCGTCAGCATCGTGATGGATGGAGATATGCTTCTGACTATCTGTCCATGTGTGGGAGATTACTAATTGTCTATTTTTCTTAGCCAATCAGAATTGTTTAACCTGAAGTAATGACGTAGTTAGTAGACTCTGTTCGAGTATAATTGCTGTGGAAATGTAAGCAGAACTCTGTGTGAGACTTGAAGCTTGCTTCTGCTGATAAAACTGCAAACTACTCTTCAGTAAAATTTTCTTCAATTTATTTTTTTAAACTTTGACTCCGGGTCTTCATTCATCATATCTGTTTTTTTGGGTCTTTAACTGTAAGATTCCCCTACACTGCAGTGGTTCAACCTTAATGTTATGAAGTGATGAGAATACTTTTTGTGTGCAAAAACAAAACAAAAACAACTTTATTCAACAATTTCTTCTCTACCCTGTCAGACTCATACGCAGTGAACGCAGTTCAGTGCTTCTGTGTTTACGTTCAAATACGGGCTCAGTATTGGCCAGCTCCTGCGTCAGCATCACACGCATGCATCGTGCTGCTCACATGAACAGGCGTCGGCCAATACTGAGCCAGTGTTCTGATGTAGAACCTGGAAGTGCTGCAATGAAAATAGCGTAGGAGAATTACCAGGGAGAGACGAATTTGTTGAATAAAGTCATTATTTTTGTTTTTGCACACAAAAAGTATCCTCGTCGCTTCATAACATTAAGGTTGAACCACTGCAGTCACGGTGACTATTTTAACAATGTTTTTACTACTTTTCTGGACCTTGAATGATGGTAATTTTGTTGCTTTCTATTGAGGATAAAAAAAAAACTCTTGAATTTAATCAAAAATATTTTAATTTGTGTTCCAAAGATGAACAAAGGTCTTACGGGTGTGGAACGACATGAGGGTGAGTACTTAATGACACATTTCATTTTTGGGTGAACTAACCCTTTAAATTGATCAAAATTGATAGTTAAGACAATTACATTATTTAAAAAAAAAAATGCTGTTCTTTCAATTCATCAAAGAAAAATAGATCACAGCTGTTTTCAACAATGATAATAAGAAATGTTTCTTGAGCACCAAATCAGCATATTAGAATGATTTCAGAAGGATCATGTGACACTAAAGACTAAAGTAATGATGCTGAAAATTCAGCTGCCGTATGGATTCGGATGACTTGGAATAGAGTCATGTGGCCAACTTTTTAATGGTTATTTTTTGTCCTTTTTGGAGCTTAGCAGTATAAATCCCCATCTGGTAGCTCATCTCAATTTCTGTTTCTTGGTAACCACAAAGTCATACATATGGCATCATGGTGAGTAAATGACAGACTTTTGATTTTTGGATGAACTATCCCTTTAAGTCTTCACAGCAGCACTGAAAGGTTCGTGTGCCGAAGCAGATGAAAGGATCTTCATACTTCATTTCATCTATTGCTTACAGGCATCATGCCATGGCAATGTAATGCATTTGAAGGTTCAGGCTGTTGCCCTCAGTTTAGCTAGCAGCACACAGGTGTCCCACTGCCATGGGAACTGCACATGCAATGAAGAGTAACTTCCCCTCACATGGCTCACTCACCCAAAAGTACAGCAAACTATTCGAGAAGATGCCCTTAATCTAGCATGGTCAGGCTAAAATTTCAAGCAGAACATCTCCAGGAATGACCAGAGTGATAAAATGACCGATAAAGCTTATAGCTCACAATATAGTACCTGTACATGATGTAGCCGAGCCGATCCACACTGATAGAGTCTGTGGCAAATAGAGCTGGGTAGAACACCCCAGCCGGAGGCATGATGATCAGAGGCAAGCTGTACTTCACAAACATATCACACACCTAGACATGACGAGAGAGAAATGTCTGCATTAGCACAAAATCATCAACATCAGTGTTTGTGGTACTAAATCTACTCAAAAAACAGTACATAAATCTTAGTGAAACTCAGGCAGGAACTTCAGTGGATGTCTCTTTGCCAAGAACATCATGTTAATTAAGTTAATCATAGCTGAGCGTACCGTCTCATAGAAGGCAAGGGACTGGTTGAGCAGAAGAATGTGGCAGTTCTCCAGACGGAGTCCCTCAGACGCCAGCACTCCCACAAAGTGTACCAGCTCCATAACTGAGTCCATGAAGCCAGACAAGGTCATAGTCCTAGAAAGGGGATTATAATTCTTTTCACTCATTTTTTTGAAAGCATACACAAAATAACATGTGAAAAACAAGTTCTCCTTGCAGAACGAACTATATTTCTCCAAGAGAACAATAAATCAGCTTTAAATCAAAATGAGTATACAACAGATGTGTCTTTGTGCTATTCTTGGCACCCACACAATTCGCACAGCACAGAGACACAAAGCGAAAAAGGGAATAATGTGTGTATCGCATTGATGCATGGCACACTGGCGCAGTCAAACAAGGTTTTGCCCTTGATCATAATTTCTCCTTCAGCTGTGCACTTCAGTAATGTAATAAAAAAATAACCAAATCAGCAGCGAGAGAAAAGCAATACACGACAGGAGAGGGAAAAAAATCCACCGCACTTCATTACACACCGTTCCACAGAACACTTTCGGGGTAAACGAGGTTCAGACGGAGCCCGACTACAGGAGCAGTTCATTGATCTCTTTTAAATATAAAATATAAAGAAAGCTGTAGTGGTAAACCTCAGGCAAGGCTTTTAAGAGTACAATCGCTGGAGTGTGGTCCCATTTCTTCACTAGGGAAAGTGCAAGTCATATTTAAGGCAACAGCATTTGCAACATATCTTCTATAAACAACCCATTTCCAAGAAAATTCAGTTGGAAATAAGGCAAGGGACATGATTGAACCATAAGAATAGAAACATTTTTTCCTATATTATTGCTTAATACCATTTTCCGCACCTACATGGCCTTTGTTACATCAGCAAAAAAAAAAAGTTGTTCAGATTAGGAGAAAGTAATAATTTTGTTTTTTGAAAATATTTTGATGATAATAAATGATAAATTGTGCAAAATAAGACCAGAGATGATTATTATTAAACTAAATACTGTCAACTTTTATTTAATATTTTTAAATGCTTTTTTGATACTCACATGGTGCTGTTGCTGTTAAGACTGATGTCCAAACCGCCATCCGATGCGCTGACGGAATGCCATGTCAGCCACTTCACCAGCATGCTATTCAGACACTCGATGACACTACACTGTGAGAAGGACAATGTGAAAAGGCACATTCAGATAAGGGTGAAAAAAAAAAAAAAAAATCAAAACCTGCTTTCAACTGCTGCAAGCTTAATCACAACACCACTCGAACAACATCACAGGAAGGGTAAAGATGCCATGGCTTAAGTGTGGAATGAGTAATTCACTTATGTCTGAACTGTTTGTGCATTCATCGACATAATCTGGCTCATGCTGTAATTCTCATGCTTGACACAAACAAATAGAAAGGAAGCAAATAAGAGTACGTTTAAAAAACAACAATATACAAACCTTGAAAAATACAGTGGAAGTAAAATAAAGTTGCTTCAGTGGCTCGAAGAGAAGTTTATGCACGTCTACAGACAAAGAAAAGAAACATTGTTTAAGTTATAGTTTTATACAGGATTAGTATAATTCTTCTACACTGACCAATACAATAAAAAAAAAAAAACGTGCAATATGATATCTTATCAATTAAAGACGTAAAAACACCATTAGCATAAACTTTTGTTTTCAACAATTTCCACTAAACCAACAAATGCAAAGAGTTTCTTGAAGTACTCTGACTGTAATTGGGACACTCACAAAAGCTGGGCATCAATGGAATGTCACTGAGAAGATCCAGGATCTGCGGCCGGAGCAGAGAACCATCCCACACTCTCAGGAACTTATAAAGAAAACTCTCCGTGCTAGAGAATCCCTCCTGAGGACAACAACATACAAACAGAAACCCTGTCAACATGGGACTGGAGAATTTAACAAATAGGTAGATCATTCAGGAATGCAGAAAAGGAATAAAGCAAGCTTGCAAATTTGCAAAAGCAAACTTGAGAGGCTACTAAGGTTAATTTCCTATTGGGTAATATTTGTCTTGTGTTGCTCGGTCGTACCTGCAGGAACTGCTGTGAGAAGAGGACGGTGCTCAGAAAGCGACAGGCTTCAGAAGTGTTGCCAGAACTCCCATCCACAGGACATAGTAAAAACTCTGCTCAAAAAACACAAGTTAATCATATTATGGTACTGAATTCAACTCATAAAACAGAAGTTGCATTTTGAAAGGGGAATATTTCTCTAGGCTTTCTGGGAGAGCCTAGAGAAATTTACATATGCTGGAAAGGTTTTGGCATTACACCATGGAAAATTTACCCTCTTGTAATGAGTGTCCAAGCCAAAAGTTAAGGCGCAGGAAGGCAGATTCATCCTGTACGCAGTCCAGGTAGTGCAGAGCCAGCGCTGATCCCAGCAGCGAACCCATCTGGGCAGGCAGCTGAAAACAAGTTATGACTTCAGCATTAAGCAGCAAAATGCTATGCAACGTGCATCCGCACAACATAGAGACAGTATATCATATACAAGAGCTGTCAAAACAGCTGGAGGCAAATAAACCAATTCAGTCATATTTCTGCCTCCTTTGAGACCTGCACTGAAACCAACAGTTTAATACAATAGTTCGGATAAAACATGCTGCCATTCTACATTCTCACTATTTTCAAAAACTGTAATTTGTGTCACTCTACGAACAGCTGCCTCTCAATATGGGACTTCAGCAAATAAATAAATAAAACTAAGTGACAGATTGACAACGGACATGGCTGATTCTTTCTGTAATTAACGAGCAAATGTATCATTCATCTGAGAAACGACTGGTTCTAATGATGGGGCTGCCACAGTGAGAAAGAATCAATGATCCTTCCCCATCGCCACAACTGTTTTCTTTCTTCTACACTCCACTGCATTCTTTCTCGATCCTTCCCGTTTGCAGACTGCAAAATCACTTAAGTGGTGCAGGAACACTCTGAAAATGTTCATTTCATTCAGAATTAAGCATAAATGTCAGGAGACCTTTAAAAGAGATTTAATAAGCCTTATCAGGTAAGTGGATCCGCCAGGTAGACGGTTTGCGAGATGCCTTTAAAAACTGAAAACATTTGATGGCTTGTCAATTGAGAGTGTAATTTGTCCTTTATTACTTACAGAGATGCCAGTGTTTATGTAAAATTAAATTTGACAGAGTTGTTTAATGTTCATCTGCAAAGTTGACTGCTGTGAAAGATTGTGCAGTAAGATCAAACCACTATAATCAGGTGGCAGATTTAATGACATGCCGATTGATCAGTCTTGTGAAGGCTTAGCTCCACCAAGTGGCCAAACCAAAGTAGTGCAGATCTTTGTTTACAAATCACATCAGGGGCCATATTCACAAAACATCTTAAAGGATTAGTCCACTTTCATATAAAATTTTCCTGATAATTTACTCACCCCCATGTCATCCAAGATGTCCATGTCTTTCTTTCTTCAGTCGAAAAGAAATTAAGGTTTTTGATGAAAACATTCCAGCATTATTCTCCTTATAATGGACTTCAATGGCCTCCGAACGGTTGAAGGTCAAAATTATAGTTTCAGTGCAGCTTCAAAGGGCTTTAAACAATACCAGACGAGGAATAAGGGTCTTATCTAGCGAAATGATCGGTCATTTTCGAAAAAAATGTAAATGTATATGCTTTATATAAACAAATGATCGCCTTCCAAGTGCTTCCGCCAAAACCGTACTTTCGTATTCTTCAAAAAGCTTACGCTGTATGTTCTACGCCTTCCCTATTCAACTTACAGAACGAACGCAGCGCCAGTTACATTTTTTCCGTAAGTAGAATAGGGAAGGCGTAGGACATACAGCGTAAGCTTTTTGAAGAATACGAAAGTACGGTTTTGGCGGAAGCCAAATAATCATAATCCTGGAATGTTTTCATCAAAAACCTTAATTTCTTTTCGACTGAAGAAAGAAAGACATGAACATCTTGGATGACATGGGGGTGAGTAAATTATCAGGAAAATTTTATATGAAAGTGAACTAATCCTTTAAAGGGTTAGTTCAGGATGAGTGCGTTCTGACGTAAACACAGCAGCGCTGCACTGCATTCACTACGTGATCAGCAAGACTGATCAGGGTAGAGAGGAAATTGTTGAATAAAGTCGTTATTTTTGTTTTTGCGCACAAAAAGTATTCTTGTCGCTTCATAACATTAAGGTTGAACCACTGTAGTCACGTTGACTATTTTAACAATGTCTTTACTGCCTTTCTGGACCTTGAATGTGGCAATTATGTTGCTTTCTATAGGGGATATAAAAAAAAAAACTAAAAAAAAAAACTTAAATTTAAATTTTTATCAAAAACTTAATCTTAAAAATCTTAATTTGTGTTCTGAAGATGAACAAAGGTCTTACGGGTTTGGAATGACATAAGGGTGAATATTTAATGACAGAAATTTCATTTTTGGGTGAACTAACCCTAAGAACTTTTACTGCTATTTAGGAGAACACTTAGTGGTAAGATAAAAATGTTTTGTGAATACGGCCCCAGTTCTACAGATGACATATGTTGTGAAAGAAAGAAAAAGCAATGTGCATTACCTCTATATTGTGAATGTTCTCCAGTAGCTCTTTGAAGGATTGAAGCTCCTGCAGACGGAACACCTTCTTGCTGGAGTTGCTGTCGAACGCTGAGCTCAAGGGAGGTATCGCAAGATGATGCAGTTTCTATGAACATTAGATAGTGAGAAACATTCATTTTATAGACTCTGATTTACTTATTGTCCCCCATTCATATGATTTTAGAGTATAACTTAAGGCTGGAATACAATACACAAACTTTGGGTTTTTTTGTTTGTTTTTTTTTTTAGTATTTTGAGCCGATTTTAGAATACATATTGTTTTCAATTGTCAGGCATCTCCTAACAACAAAGTGCATGTTTCTGTGCGAGTTTGATGTGTTTAGAAATATTTGAAAGTATGGTAGCCTTAGTCATTTAGTGTATGATGCCCAGCTTTCCCCTGTAACCAGAGTAAAAATAGACAAGTGTATGATGCCTAGTGTTTTTAAATCTGTTAAAGTCGTGACATGTATTTCAGCCTTTAGTTGACAGGTCAGTGTTCTGTGAAGCTCTTTACAGTATTACACTGATGACACCATACCCTCTTTCTGGAAGATGGCCTCTCTTTCACATCTAGGCTTAGGCTCTGGTCAACTAAAACTGCACTCTTGTTTTTTCTCTGCACAGCACTCAGAGCCACTTTCCAGGTGGAATTGTGATTCTTGAATCCAGTCTGAAAAAAAAAAATTGCAGTCTAAGAGCCTGAAACACCTGGCGGAAGACAAAATTCTGCTGGAGAAAACCGTAATGAATACACTAACCCTTGCTCTTGATGGAAGAGAGAGCGTCACTAAGTCTGGGCGGAACACTTTGTAGAGTGCCAGAAGTTGTGTGAGAAATGGTTGCCTGCCCTTATAGAGAAGAAAATGGAGAAACACAAAGCACTTGTCAGATGAGTTATATAAAAAAATAAATAAATAAATAAAAAAAACATTCTTTACTACTACAGTTAGTCTACATTTATATTGAGGTGTTTATTTTAATAGATAGGGTCTTTACCATTTTGGCTTGAATATCCAAAAGTTTCCTGACTCTGTATGGGTGAACTGTGAAGGTGGGAATTACAAGCAAATAACATCATGTACTATTGTAGCATTCACACTCACAGACATATAAAGACATATACAATTTAAGTCAATTTTAGTCAACAACTCACCATGTTCCCGCATAGTTAAAAGGTACAACAAGTGGCAAATAAAAGGGCACTGAAAGAAAAAAAAAAATAGCATATTAAATTAACATGAAAAACATATTTATGAAATTATAAAACATATGCCAGTGGACTTGACAACATGGAAGTATACTAAATTAAAATAAGCAAATGAAAAGCACAACTAACCAGATTTTCTTCCATCACAAAGCTGAAAATAAAGCCATAAATGGATCTCAAGTTGTCTTTGCAGTCAATCAGGTCAAAAACAGTAAGTACCCAGCGGACAAAGAGAACCTTAAAAGAAAACATGTTACTAAGAGAGTGAACTATAGGTTTCAAGTCACAATAAAATGAAAGTAGTGACAGATCTTTTCTTCAATATTGTGACATACATCAAAGTGTAAAAAAATGTAAAGAAAAAATGTAGGCCGGGGACTTGGTTCTATGCACCGGTTGTTGATTAGATTTTCGAGATGTGGCCATTGCACTCAAAAACGGAGGCAGATGAATGTGAGTTTGCGTGAGCTCCAATGATTGGAGAAGTCCTGCATGTCACCAGAGAGAAGTCTGTTGTTTCACCCACCGGAAGACCAAGTTATGACATTTTGATTAAAATTTTTTTTTTTTTTTTAAATTAAACATGCACATGACTAAACATTCACAAGGAGATCTATAAATTAATGAATGCAATTAATGAAATCTCATTTCATGCCGATGACAACGACAGCCATTTCACCGATGACCAGGTCCAACTATCAGCCCATACCTGTGCATTCATTGGCATTTTCCCAACACACAGCCACGACACCCCCTTCACAATGGCCTCCTGTGGCACCACTGTGGCAGGTATTAGAAACTTCAGCACCCGGGTACAGTTCGCAGTTCCTGTTAGATAAACTGAAGTTAATCATTTGTGTGATGAACTACTAAAGGCACTCAGCAGAATGAGGATGAGCAACCACTGAAAATCTGACTGTGATCTCATTGCTAAAACATTTCTCATGATGAATTCCTCCTCATGTTTTTAAGTAAACAAATACAGGTAGCTAAAGAAATCCGTGTATGTCTTGATTATATTAACTTACCTGCATTGAGGCTTAAAGCCATGTCCAGAAGCACTGTGATGACCTCCGGAGGAAGACCCTTACTGAGAGCCACTGTCTCCACCACCACCAAATTCCTCTCCAGCTCATCATTCCCTCTGACTACTGTGCCAGCTTCCACTGTAACATACAAAAATGCATGTAATTAGAGACTATGACTCTTAGATGTGATACAGCATCTGATGACGAGACCGACAATACAGATAAACAAAAGACCTAACAGTCTGATTTATGTTATTGGCATATTTACTAAAAAATGAAATAAATAAATAAACATTTTCTTAGTGCTAAACTGTAACCCTCTAAATTGTTTTTGTAATACGTTTCTGTTTTGTTTTCTGCTGCACTCACCCTGAGACAGATACTTCACCGCGAGACCAAAGGGATCCGCCTCAGCTTTTCTTTTTTCTTTTTCTGCCAAACGCAAACTTCTGTTGCTCGCAGAGGAGACGGAGGTGTCTATTTCTCCGGACGGTTCGGAGACTAACCCCGTAAGGTTAGATAAGTCGGCCATTTTTCGCTACATAATATTATTTGTTATTTCTCTCGTGTTTGTTTGCGGTAACCCATTCAAACCAAACGCCAAATCTGCCGCGACCGTTTGGACATGCGCAATGGATCACTTCCTGTACAACCACGAGCACTTCCTCAATGAACTGAAGTGGAGCGGCTATGCTGCTCTAGAATATAAGTTTGTTGTTCATTTATTTTTAATTTTCACATTAAATTTGTAATTTACTTTAATAATGTTGAACCATTTTTGCCGTTTTAAATGAAAACTAGATTCACTCGCAAATAAATACCCCGAGAAGATGATAAATATTTGGAAATAGGTTTTTTTTTGTTTGTTTTTTTTACATACCTTCATTTTAGAAACTTTACTTGCATGTCTATATAGATATTTATTTCTGTATTGTATGTTTCATTTTTATATTTATTTACATATAAGCTTTTTATACGAATATTTTAAAATATCAAAGGTCAACCATGGCTCGAGGTAACAAGGGGTGGCTTTTGGCTTAGAAAGGCTTTCGCATCTCAGGATTGTTTATATATATATATATATATATATATATATATATATATATACATATAGGCTAACTTTGAAACAATAACTGGAGCTAATCCAGCTAAAAAGCTAAACCAAATGAACACCAATTTGGCCAGACTGAGACCATTATATTATTATTGTTGTTGTTGTTTTTGACAAGGTATCAAAAAAAAATGTTAATGAATACAAAGTACTAGTACTACTCAGAGCACTGCTGATCCACTCCTCTATTTCATATGTAGTTTTATGGTGGTTGGTAAACCAACGTGGAAAGTGCACCTCCGCCACCTACTGGACTGGGGTGTGTAGCGTCAAGGTGGTTGAAATGTGACATAAATATACACTAAAACAGCAGAAAATTGTTCAGACAACAAGATGAGTTAACTGTATTTGATAAACAGATATGTTGCTATCAAAAGGTAAGATCTGTAAAAAGGATACAATAAAATGTTTCATTCTATGAACGACAGTACAGTTTTCTTTTGGTGGATTAAATATTACTTTTGTGGGGATATTTGTTTTTGTTTGTAAAACTGGTTTCCACTGCACTGAGCTTAAATGTACGCATATTCATGTTACTATTATATAGTACAATGTAATAATAATTTTATTCAAAATAATTTAGTGAAAAGTGAGCAAGACATGAAAATCTCAAGCGTTTTTAATACTGCCAATCTCAATGGTAAACTGCATAGAGGTTTTATTGTCAGCATCCGCATGCACAAACATTTTCCCTCACAGTCAAGAGTGTAAGATGACCCATTCTGTGTAAACTAAGAAAGCACAATTCATTTCTTGGACTAACTGGGCATTCTGGAAAAGGTTTAGACACAGGTCAAATCCAAGTTCTCTATTTTTACTCAATACAAACAGCATATTAGCAGTATACATCCAAACATATGAGACAAGTTTCTCAATTCTTCTCCCTCCAGCACTGTACATTTTAAATGTATCACTTATTTAACACACCTGATTCAACTAATTTTCTTAGTAGTGATGCATAACATGTATTTGAATATCTAAAATTAGTAAGACACCTCAAATGTGCAGCGCTGTGCATAACAGAATAGAGGAACACATTAATTTAAAGAAAATACAAAAGATGGGGGGGGAAATCTGCAAGACACAAAAACAGTTTTATCCATTTTAGTACTGAAAACAGTAAAAATGTTCAGAAGATTCAGAAGAAACAGAAGATTCCAAGGATAAGACTTTTATTGGACGGTGTATTATAAGAGTCAAACTAAAAAATCAAAATTGATAAAAGAAACAAAACTTCTGAAAAATCTTTACAAGTAAAATAAACAATAACAGCTACAGTAAGACAAATAATATGCAGAACTTGCATGTTAAACAAACTGGTTTTATATTTTCATTTTTGAAGCTACAGAAAAGGTCTACCATCTGACTTATTGGGCAAAGTGTAACCTAACAAATGATGTACAGCATTTCTTAATTAAAAATCTTAATGTAAACAGAACTGGTTTTGTACAGTACTTATGTACTATAATTCAAAAAGCAAATAAAACATCACAAAAAAAAAAATGTTGACATTTGAAGTTAACTGTATCACAGTATAATCTTAAAAGTGGCATTTAGGATATTGATGAATGCAGGGCAAAAAAAGGATATTAATCAATACACTCAGCAGGGAACAACAGATTAATCTTTTGCTGTAAAACCACAGCCAAAACAGTTGCCACAATGGTGATTGTCCAGGGTGAAGATTTAGAATAGATTCAAATAAGACATTTTACAGGTGAGACATGAGGTAAAGGTAACATAAGAACTGATTTTCAGGTTACTGATATGTAACTGTGGGACATAAATCACCTTTTGGGACTACTGTCTTTTTTCCGAACACCTTCTCTGCTATCAGAGAAACACAGATCTGCTGCCCGGCGCTCTTGTGAAATTGCGGAGCTAAGAAACTTTGACTTTGTTCTTTTCCTGGGCATTGATCTGCTCTTCTCGTCTCTCCTCCCTCTCAGGTCGATCCTCACCCTGTCGAGCAATGAGCAGCCGACACGTCAGCAAAATACCAAATACCAGGGCATGAGCATAGCGTTTTAGAGGATCTCCAACCAGCTGGTGGAAGAAGAGCACCGCTAGCATGACCAGTAGCAGAATAAAGTTGGCCACGTCTTTTGGTCTCCCTGGCACAAGGGTCAGAACAATTCCACATCCCACCTCAAGAGTACCAATAATCTTGCGTAGAAGTACAGAAGAAATGCCCATTTTTTTCAACGCTGGAAGGGCCTTGGCATAACTCTTGTATGCTCTTTTCTGGAAAAGGAATATCAACATGGAATTTAGAAGCAGTTAAAATGCAATACTGTCAAGAATATATAACAATATCTAAGATAAATACATACGATTAATCACGATTAATCACATCCAACACACAAGTTTGTGTTTACATAATATATGTGTGTGTACTGTGAATAATTATTATGTATATACATACATAACATACATGTATACATTTAAGAAATATTTGCATGGGTCATTGACGAATAAGGTCTTTAAAAGTGTAAAAAAACATGATGGAGATATAATTAATTTTGAAGTTTTATTAAGTGTTAACAATGAGATTATGTGGTTTTTATAATCAATTAACACTGCATTTGTCATTTTTTATAAGATGGACAAAATTTGTCACCAAAAAAGTCATTCAGTTTAACCAAAATTTCAGTTTTACCGAATGACACTTTTGGTTATACCGAATGACAATATTTTCAAACAATGCTAACAGGCTAATATCTAGCTAGGTAGCTAGTTAGCTAGTTAGCTTGCTAGCTAGCTAGCAAAAGGACAATCAAACATGTTATATTTAGTACAAGTTTTTAAAATATTACAACATTTTCCATGTTTTATAGCGGTTGTACCGAATGACCTGATGTTTCAGGACATGCGTATGAGCGAGTGAAAACATGAATTTTTCAAATAGTTAAAAGAGAGTTAGTTACTTTGCTTCATGACCATGCAATCCTTTGCAGGTGTCTAAATGATGTCACATCCTGTCACATGATATTGACCGCATGACTTGATCAAAAATTGGTCCCTTTATATTGGTTACTCTGAATGACATCAATGAAATTTTTTTTTCCGAACATTCTTTCTCATAACAAAACAATGACTTCTACACATAATTTTAATACCATTTTGCACTATGTTGATATTTGATGTTATAAAATCATGCCAGAATAAAAAATATATACATTTATTACATTTTAAGATATTTTAATCACAAATGAAGTGGCTGTATTGGCCTTTGGACGGTTAAACCAAATGACCTTTTGAAACTTCAAAATCTTTAAAATACCTTCATATGTAGTAAAATATAATTAAAACCTTTTGGATTCAATAAAAGAGATCTAGTTGTACTACCTTACATACTTTGGATGTCATATCTTTGTTTTTTATTATTATTAAGACCTTTAGACAAAAAAATGACTTGTCACGTCATTGACCCATATACTGTATATACATTTATATTATATATATATAAATATTTTATATATAAATATAACAATTTTTTCTTAAATATATACATGCATGTGTATTTATATATACATAATAAGTATACACAGTACACACACATATATTATTTAAACAAACTTTTATTTTGGATGCAACTGATCACGATTAATCATTTGACAGCATTATTTTGGCTTATAAACATGTTTTAATTTAAATCTAGTGTTTTGCATATTTCTGTGATGGGTAGGTTTAGCGGTAGGGGTTGGGTTAGGCGACAGAAAATATCATTAACCTGATATAAAATCAGTGGAAGTCTATGCAATGTCTTCACTAATATAGTGAAACAAACGTGTGTGTGTTGAATGGATGCAAACGTTCAATATTTCTTATTATTTTAGTGCTCAATATTGACCCAACTGTACTACACTGAACTGTTACGATGAACTAATTTATTTAAAACAAAATTATATATATTTAAATGTGTCTATGACATCAGCTCAGCAGCTGCTGCACCTGCAGATGGAAGATAGAATTTGCTGGAAAGCGCCGCCATTGCATTATCATTATACGCTTTAAAAGAATTGTTTTAGAACGATATCACAAAACATCACACGTTATATGAGAGCGTTTGCTCCATTTAACATACAGATGATGCGCATTGTGATGTCATAATTGACCTATTTATGCGGTAATGAAACAATGTTGCGGCTGTGAACATAATTCACTGTTTAATGATGTTCAATTGTTTTACACAATCCGACTCATTATTATGATTCTAATTATGTCTTTCGTATATTTTAGAATATAGATAGAATTAATTGCAGTTTGATTTCTATTCAACTCGATAGCCAATACGAAGAATGAGAATTATATTACACAAGCAGGCACCAACAGCACTAGCGGACATTTTATAGAAAACGCATAAACAGACAATTAAATTCGCACCCCCTCCTAAAACAAAGCCGTTTGCGTCCAGCTGAAGCTTCATTTGCTCATTATTATCGGTGCTGCTAAACGACGATCACTTACCATTTCACTATATGCATCTTTGCTTAATCTTGGTGTGAGTTTAATTGTACCCATGAACACAAAAAAGAGACCCAGTGCAAAGGAAAGGGCGACAATGGTTACTGTTCTTGGCGAGGCCATCTTCAGTAAAGTCTCCCTTCGATTGGCATCCGTTGTCCCGCTCCAGCTTTCTTCACTGTCCTGCTGAAGATGCTGAAGGGGGGAAGGGCTTGAATACAGTCAAATATGGCTGCATGTCATTCCGCTGCAGTATTAAGCTCCATTAGATGGCGCTGTTGTTGATCAATGTCACTGACATAAAGCCAATAGTATCCAACTGCAGTGCAAGCTGTGCTTCTCAACATCAGCAAACCCTTCCAAGAAACCAATTATGTTCGGTTTGTAGATCCAAAAATCCTCAACAAAAACTTTCAGTTAGTTTAGATAGCTTTTTTATGAATGGTGCCTGATTAGAAATATTAGAAAATCACTTCACTGTGTATTTAGACTTTCTTAAAATGCATATGACATTATTTTACCTAAGCTAAAAATATTTCCAGTTGTTGTTTTTTTTTCAGTTAGCCTTCAGATAACAAGCGAACAGCTAGCCTAGCCTACTTGTTTAACATGGTGCTAACTGGTGATAAAAAGCTTTTAAAGGGATAGTAACTTCACCCAAAAATGAAAATTCTGTCATCGTCTACTCACCCTCAAGTTGTTCCAAACCTGTATGAATTTCTTTCTTTTGCTGAACACAAAAGAAGATATTTTGAAGAATGTCAGTAACCAAAAAGTTGATAGGTCCCGTTGGAAGTCATAAATAAATTCATACAGGTTTGGAACAACTTGACTTGAGGGTAGATTTTTTTGTAGGCCAGTCAATTTTGATCAGGAACACTATGAGTATATAACAAGGTAGAAAAAAAGTCAGTTGTTATACCCTATGTGAGCAAAGACAGCAAGTTTTAGACCAATGTGATAACACTGACTAGAATTTTTGGAAAAAAGAAAATCTTCTCCCCCCTCAAAATGTCCAGAACACAATGTGAGGGTTAATCAAAACTGGCTAGAATAAGATATTACAATAACACAATGTTTTGTTCAGGATTTTATTTTTCATTTTTATTTGGTGGAAAAACTTCAGGGACGATTATTCTGAGAAATAAGTATCCCATCATGCAAGTTTTTCTCCTTATAAAACCATCGCACATCTATAAAAAGTACAAATTGGCTCAAATGAAATGGATTCATATTTTTTAAAAAGGTACATGTACAAATAAATAAAATTTCACAAAAAAGGGTAGGCAACTTCTTATTCAAACCTGTAAAGAACACATCTCATGTTCGTAGATAAATAAGTTACAGATAAGTCATTGTAATGTACACCATGGTAAACCATCAGATACGGTCTTAGGTTAGGTCACAATGAAAAATCTTAATAATACAAAAGTCTTTTAGGACACTATCATCTTCATAGGAAGGCTAGTCTTTCTTCAAAACAGAACTTACTGAATAGTTAATTCTCAGTCATTTCTCAATAATCTCTTAATACAATACAAATTATACATATTCTTATGAAAATTTACCTCAAAAAGTCTTTACAAAAGTATTAATGATGATCTTCTAACCAATACAAAACAGTAACTAGTTTGCAGATGGGCTCAGCTCATCATCCAGTGGGTAAACAACATCAATATGTGGTTCAGCATATTCATAAGCCATCCATTTCTTCAATCTGTGTGATAACGTCCATGATCCTTTTTCTTCACTATCTCGAAACAATGTCCTGTTCCTGTCGGGCTTTGAGAGCCAAAATTGCTTTTCGGTAAAGGTCTATTAGGAAACAGGCAAATGAAATGCTTTAAATTAGTCTCCTACATTTCTACAGATCAGGGCTGTCTGTTTTGAGCAAATTCTTTTGTTTGTTTTATTGTTTTAAAATCAGTGTAGAAAAATTATTTACAATAAGTATAAAGTTCATATATGCATGTTTTAAAATCCCTCCCACAAAGCCAAAATTCATCCCAAGAACAGCCCTGATCAAAATGAATAGTGGTTTAGAGGTCACTGATGCTCACCGAAAGTAGTTGAAAGATCAACAGGCTGTGCATAAGCAGTGGGAACTTCCTCTGTGTTTATCTTGTTCTTTCGTTTTACTTTAACAGTCTTCTTTTTTCTCTTTCTTTCCTCTTTTCCTGTGAATAAGTAGGTAAAAAGCATGAGAGGGAATATGATGCTATATTTTACAAGGACATACACTCTTAAAAATAATGGTTCTGGGTGGGGGAACCATTTTGTTTCCCCAAAGAACCTTTCAGAACAGTTCTTAAAAGAACCAGTTTCTTATTGTGAAGAACATTTTAATAAGCTAAAGAACCCATTTCCACTATAAAGAAACTTTTGTCAAATGGAAAGGTTCCATGGGTGTTAAAGGTTCTTCATGGAACCATCAATGCCAATAAACAACCTTTATTTTTAAGAGTGTAGAAGCTTCCGTATTCAGTTGCTGACACCAAGTACCTCTAGAGGGTTTGGAGACCTCACTGTTGGGGGATTCTGGTATGCCCAAGTTCTCTTCTTTTACTTTGGCTTTGCGTTTCAGCTTTCCACGTTTCGGTGGCAGCAATGCACTGCTTGCTTTTTCTTTCTGGCTGCTGTGTTCCTGTTCTGCTTCATTTCCTTCTGTCTCCTCCACCTCTTCTTCATTTACTCCTCTGCTTGGACTCTCCTTCTTAATTTTAACCTTCACTTTCTTCTTTTTGCTTAATTTCTTTTTTAAAGAGTTCTCCTAAAATGTCAAAGGGTAAATCAGCAAGTGAAGTGAGTAATATAACAGTATAGATTTGTTCAAATTTCCATGATAAAGATTTAAAACCTTATTTAGAATGTTTTTGATTGGTTGCAGAGTCCCATTATTCCTTACAGTTTCACTGTGATATTCTTGACGGATATCTGTTTTGCTTGTCCGTGCTCTGCAAGACAAGATTAGTTGTGTACATCTTATTACACGTATATCTTATCTAATTATATGTACACAAATTAGCATATATACACTACCTTTAAAAAGTTTTGGGTCAGTAAGATTTTTAGTTTAAATCTTTTTTATTGTTTTTCAATCAGAGAGTTACTAAAAAAAAAAAAAAAAAGGACAATACAGCATGTTTCTCAACATATTGACCAAAAAGATCCAGATGAGATTAAACAAATGCATTCCTTACTCTCTGAGTCAATTACAACAAAGTAAAGAAAAAGAAAAGAGAAAGCAAAAGAATTATAAATGCTTGCTCCAAAACATATTAGTATATTAGGGTCAGTAAGATTTTTAACATTGTTTTCAACATTGATAATAATAAGCAATGTTTCTTGATCACCAAATCAGCATATTAGACTGATTTCTGAAGGAAGACTGAAGACACTTTAGTAATGATGCTGAAAATTTACTGTGTTTTTGATCAAATAAATGCAGCCTTGGTGAGCATAAGAAGACTTCTTTCAAAAACATTCAAAAATTGTATTGACCCCAAACTTTTGACAGGTGGTGTATGTATATTATCTTATATAATAAAGCAGCCCTCACCTCTCCTCTTTAGATTTGTTCCGGCTCTTCTCTATTTTTCCTCTTCTTTCCTTTTCTTCTGGCCCTAATGGTCGCCTCCCATCTCTCATCACGCGGGCACAGAGGTCTGGGTACTCCAGGCACACGGCTCGCAGTAGCCATCTGAGACCTCGCAGGGTCTTCCTATCTGACCAGCGACGCAGGTCCATTGAGGCAGAACATGGCTCCTGTAGATTAAGATCAGCAGAATATATTGTAATAAAACTACAGATAACCAATCAAGGTGTTGCCATAAACTTTAACATTTACAATCCAACAATACATATGATCAGTTTCCTTACTACATAATTACTTCCTAAAGGTTTATCATATGTTTTGCATATGTCAGATTTTTATTTTTTATTGGTCCACAGTACTCACAATATGGCAAAGGGACCGGCTCTGGTTGACCAGCTTCTCAAGGGAGAGAATTTCGATGAGTTCATTTCCCAGCAGAGCATTCATTTTGTCCTGTTTATTGGCCAGCCTGTTATGAGATAGAGATGGCCAAAATAAGTCAGCGATTAGACACTGAAGATGGTTTAGGGCAGCAGTTTGTACCTTGTTAAAATGGAATTTTATATTGATTTTAAAACTGATTTGTTTGTAGTGGTGCTTTTTTTTTTACGGAAAAAAAAAAGAACAATGAAACAATTTTATAATAATAAACTGATATATTTTCATCAGAATGATGTTGTAGCCTGTTAACTATCAGTGTCCCGGTAGCAGAACACATGGCAAGCTTTTTATTGCCTTTTTTTATTATATATTTTAGTAATCATTATAAATTAGATATTTTCAAACCTTTTAGCAGGCTCAGTTTTTCTGATATTAACTTTGGAAAACAACTTGTTTAAACATATTGACACCATAGACATGATTTTCTAGCAATTTTACAGTTCAAATGATTTTGTAAAATAAATATTTTGGGTTACACTTTATTTCAATAGTGCACTTTAGACATTCTACTAACTAAATTATTAGGACCCTTATGGTTTTGGGACAACATGAGGGTGAGTACTTAATGACAGAAATTTCATTTTTGGGTGAACTAACCCTTTAAAATTTGCTAACACTTTATTTTAATAGTTCTACTGGCTATAAGTAACTTAGCAACTACATGTCAACTAACTCTGAATGGAGTATTAGTAAACTTATGGTTAAGGTTTGGGTTAGTAGAATAAGTTGACATGTAGTTGCAAAGTTACTTATAGCCAGTAGAATGTCTGTTGTGGGACCATTAAAATAAAGTGTTAGCAAATATTAAAGAGTTAGTTCACCCAAAATTGAAATTTCTGTCATTAAGTACTCACCCTCATGTCGTTCCACACCCATAAGACCTTCGTTCATCTTCAAAACACAAATTAAGATATTTTTGATGAAATCCGAGGGTTTCTGAAACACACATTGGCAGCAACGTCATTGCACCTTTTGAGGTCCAGAAAATAGTCCATGTGACTACAGTGGTTCAATTTTTAATGTTATGAAGCGACAAGAATACGTTTTGGTTGAACCACCTACTTTAAGTTTGAACCACTGTAGTCACATGGACTGTTTTAACGATGTCTTTACTACTTTTCTGGACCTCAAAAGGTGCAATGACGTTGCTGCCTATGTGTGGTTCAGAAACCCTCGGATTTCATCAACAATATCTTAATTTGTGTTCCTAAGATGAACGAAGGTATTACTGGTTTGGAACGACATGAGGGTGAGTAATTAATGACAGAAATTTCATTTTTGGGTGAACTAACCCTTTAAGTCTAATAAATAATCTGACTGGTAGATGACATGTAGTTGCAAAGTTACTTATAGTTAGTAGAATGTCTAAAGTGGACTATGCAATAATCCACTGAGTGTCTTCTTTAAAAAAAGACCAACCTATGATCTGTATTCCAAAGCATTCATGAATTGCAACCATTTTTAAGTTCAGATCTATGCTCTAAAAGGGGGTGACAGTGAACATTAAACAATCATTAATCATTAAACAGGGGCATCTTACACAAGAAGAGGTTTTCCTGCTACTCTTGGATGCTTCAGCAAGTCCACTAGAGCTTCTTTGACCTCTTTCATTTGTTGTCTGTCACTGGAATCCACCACAAAGATGATGCCGTGAGCTTCACCGTAATGCTCTCTCCAGGACCCCCGAACCTCTGGAGCCCCACCCATATCCAGCATGTTAACCAAGTAGTTCTCCAGCTTTAATTCAGTGCGGACACATCCATGGGTGGGACCTACATCTCCATGGGGCACTGAACAGAGTTACATAACATTAAAAAAAGCAACAAATTACAGTCATATTAGTATCTGCAAATCTCTCACTAATATACTGTTTCATTAATTAAAATTACCTAAATTACCTCTCAACATCCCTCTGACACAAGATGTTTTTCCAGCCTTGTCCAAACCAACCACTAGCACTGTGATCTTCCTATGAAACATTTAAAAGAAGCTTAGTTCAGTTCTTTATAAATCCCTATATGTTCTTGACCCTTTATGCCAAAAAAAATCTATAGGAGAAATATCTTTAATGAATACATAGTACTTTCAATTTTTTCTAGTGTCATAGTATGTTTACGAGCTGTTTCATTCATAAAAGTTAATTACTCAAAACCATAAAATGATCCCATAATGGGAGCCCCTAAAAGGTTCTAAGAGCCTGACAGAACCTTTAAGGTTCTATACAGAACCTTTTCTGTCCCCTTCTGATCAACAAACAACAAAACATAGAGAATTGTATAGGATTTTCTTGGCTGACTGGTACCTCAGGGGTTGCTGGAGTTTGGAGACCCAGCTGCAGCAATTGCTCATGAGGTTGAACATGTTGACCTGAGGAGGAGAGCACCAGGGAGAGCACCATCGTCTCCTTAACTCGTACCTGAGAGCAGATAACGGGACACTCAATCACTGCATGGCCTGTAAATACATGTAAAACCCCAGCTGTTATGTCTCGCACAAGCATTAACCTCAAGAATTAAGGATTCATTAGTGACTTCGAATTTCTGTCACCCACACTGTACCTGTAATGTTTAAAGTGGCCTAAAATAAGATATCAAACAGTATGATAAAATACAGGATCAGTTATGAGAAAGAGCTTTTGTTCTCACTTTGGTTTTTAAAGTATTTTATTTATATTTTTAAAAAATTGCATTTTATAATTTTTAATGTTGCTTTTACTTTTTTATTTTTTAAAAAATACTTTAAAAAAAATTTAAATACTTATTTAAAAATTTACTTATTTACTTCAGCATTACTTATGTACTTCATTTTCTTGGCTTTAAGAGATCACAACACTGCAAAAGAGCTGACTAGGCAATGTTTTTGAGCCAAATAGCAGAATAAGCTCTTGAATGCAAAGATAACCTAGTTATATTCACATAGCAGCTCCCTGTCCAGAGTATAAACACAGTACTCTAATTACATTTACAGCTGACTGAGATGTAGGGAGGTTTGTCCATCACTGGACATCTGTTCAGCCCTGTAAGCCTTTAAAGAATAGTCTGAGTCAATTACGCTGTTCTCATTCTGAACACATGACCCCTTTAACCAAGCAAATGCACTGCAACAGCCCACCTATCAGTTACTCTATATGTCTGGAACCTTAAAATAAGTTTAAACAATTTTTCTACATAAAATTTTGACTGACAGCTTATATATAATTAAGGATGCTACAACTGTCAGTTCTAAACTGCATATTTGACTACAGAGACAGGACATCAACATGTTAGCGTGGATTATAAATACAGTGTGTAAACTTAATCTAGAACCAAACAAAAAAATCATTTTAGAGTGTTTCTAAATTTGTAAACAAAAAACCATATCATATTCAGTCTACTTCCTCTGCACGACCACATATGATCATTAACAGCATTGATGAGTATACAGACATATGCAGACACACAATGAAGAACATCATATGGTTTATATGTAGTTATTAAACAAAAATATATATATATAATATATATATATATATATATATATATATACACATCACATTACTTACAGTAGTATGTCAGACTCCATGCGTTTTTGTTTGTCTCTTCAGAAACATTTTGCACAAGGCTGCTAAAAACTAATCAGGCTCTACTTATTCTTCTAATCCTGTCACCTCATGTGGGAGGAGCTTGGAAGGAACGCCATCACATCCTTACAACCAATCATATGGTTCACAAGTTGAAAACACTGGCAAGCTGCCATTCTGAATGGCTTGTTTAGGTCTCTTTAACTGGGCCAAATATAGATGTCTACAAGGTTATTACAAGTCAACTATACACAAACATTCTTATAAATACTTCGCTTTTAGTTATTACTACTCAGTCTAATGCACATCATTGTAGGTACCATCATAGCATGATGTCATCCTGTCGTTTACACACCTCTGGCAGATAAAGCATCCAAATGACGCTGTCTCACCTACTTGCTTCTAAAATCTGCAACTTCAGAAGACTATTGCTGCTGCTTAGAGTTAAATTAAATAAAATCACAATGAAATAAAAATGGATGTTTCATTTTGTTATGGAATACTGCAGTATTATGCAGTTATCTATGCACATCATTATTATTTTTTAAAGGGTTAGTTCACCCAAAAATGAAAATTCTGTCATTAATTACTCACCCTCATGCTGTTCCACACCCGTAAGACCTTTGTTCATCTTCGGAACACAAATTAAGATATTTTTGATGAAATCCGAGAGCTGTCTGACTCAATTTAACCACCACTTTCAAGGTCCAGAAAGGTACTAAAGACATTGCTAAAATAGTCCACGTGACTACAGTGGTTCAACCTTAATTTTATGAAGCGACGAGAATACTTTTTGTGGGCAAAAACAAAACAAAAATAACTAATTTATTCAACAATATCTTCTCTTCTGTCATTCTCCTATGCTGTTTACGTCAGAACGCCGGCTCAGTATTGGCCGACGCTGTTCACGTGAGCAGCACAGCACTTGGTCACATGTGTGTGATGCTGACGCAGGAGTTGGCCAATAATGAGTCGCTGTTCTGACGTAGAACCTGGAAGTGCTGGACATAAACAGCGTAAGAGAATGTAGGAGAATTTGTGTTCCGAAGATGAACGAAGGTCTTACGGGTGTGGAACGACATAAGGGTGAGTAATTAATGACAGAATTTTCATGTTTGGGTGAACTAACCCTTTAATTATGTGCCCTTATAATCTTTAATCAAAAACAGCAACTTCCACTGCAGCGATGATGTTTTTGTAAGCCAACCCGGAAGTTATCATCACCCTGGTTCCCTTGACAAAACCCATAAGGATTTTTCCATAGGGTTTTAAGGTTATTTCAGAAAGTTCTGTGAACAAGAAAAGTGTATGATTCTTACACGTTTTGTTCATCATGATAATCTTCACAAATGAACACAGCTTTTATGAATTTTAAATACAATTGCCTAAATACAATGGCCAGAAGTAAAAAATGAATTACACCATGGCTGCATGAAATCAACGTCACCACCATTAACTTTCGACAACTCTTTTAGTCTTTATTTAAAAAAAAAAAAATCCCTGAAAGTTTGAGTTAGATCGTTTGCAAGTATGCAAATATAAACACAATGTGGATGTAAAAGCAGACTATAGTGAGTAGATGAGTTTACCCGTTTGACTGATGATGTTTAATGTCCCCAACAACCTCTGTCGTCTGATTAGCTTGTCAGCAACAGCATTTTTCAAGACAAGTAAAAGCTTTACAAAAAAATCACAAGTGGGGTATTACTTCTGTATTTTATGTCGTCCGCGAAAAATAGAACACAAAAATATCTTGAGCTTGTGTTAACCATAGACCTTATTTTAGGCATTTAACCAAAAACCCATTCAAAAAAACCATTGACTTCAGAACGATGGAACAGGATGCTTCTTTCCAGGTTTTGGCCTACATGAGTCATCCCTTTTTACAGACTATAGAACAATCCACTCAATTCTCAATGGACAAAATCGTTCTAATACATATATATATATATATGTTAGAACGATTTTGTCCATTGAGAATTGAGTGGATTGTTCTATAGTCTGTAAAAAGGGATGACTCATGTAGGCCAAAACCTGGATATATATATATATATTTTTTTTTTTGTTGTTGTTGTTGTTCGAGAAGCTGTTTCACGTAAGCAATAAGGTACGAGAGGCTGTGCTGTTCTTTCCGCCGGAAAAAATAGTCCCTGACTGTGAACAGCAACAGAAGTTACATTATTACGCCATTAGATGGCGGCAAAGACTGTCTTTATGAGTGTGTCACTCAGTAGCGAAAACTTTTACATTGAAAAGACTGAATTGTTGTGAACACGGAACAAGACGCAACTGATAAATGCTTTGACTAGCGCTGTCAGTCATGGGAAAACCCCTTAACTGTTAAAAGGACAAGATAATACATCGGACATTTAAACAGATTTTTTATTATGAACATAAGACTGACCTGAAGGAAAATGCTAAATCTGAATGCAGGTTATAAACTCGCTCACTCGATCTCTTTCTCACAATACTCTTCTACATAATACAGTAAGCTTCAATGAACAATATCAATTGAGAACAAACAGTTTACGTTGCTAGGAGTGGTTGCTAAGGGTGTTGTGTAGTGATATATGTAGTGATTATTGTGAATAAAACACAGCTATTGACCAATCAGAATCAAGGACAGGAATTAACCGTTTTATAATCGGATATATGTCACAATGAGGACGGAAAGACTTTCTTAAAATACTTCTAAAAAACTAGTACTTGTTAGCCTTTATGGAATTTCAAATTCACAGAGGCCCCAAAAAGTATTTAAATGTCTTTGCATTAGATAAAATATGAAACCAAGTTGCATTTGCAACCAATGAAATCAACTAACTTAACTTTTTTTTCTTTTTTAGATTTAACCAACCAGTTCTATTTTTAGCCAATGAATGAAGTTATTTCCTTGTAAGTTCACAGAGTAATCACAAATGTAGGTCATCATCACATTAACTATTAACATCTGAATACTTTGTCTCAATTCTAAAAGATATTGTTTTGAAAACATTCTTATCTTTGATATTTTGTTAATTCAATGACATTCATACATTTTTAAGTTTTCTTTTTTTTTGGAGCCATTGTATACAGTTAATCATACATTTTACATGAAGTCTATCAGCATCACTGCATACAACAGTCAATTTCAGGTCAAAGTTTCAGCAACCACACCAAACTATCTTTCCTGCCCTTAATTCATATCAGGTAGACTGTAATTGAGATAATTAAAAAAAACCTTGTGTCTGTCACAAGATTTCAAGTCAAAGGTTGTTTTAAGCACAATAAACAAACTGCACTGAATCTCAACCTTTATCTAAATCAACTTAATTTGAATTTATACGCGTTCGAAAAGATTATCTGCTCTGCTCACTGTTTTATCAGCTGCTTTTTATTTTCTAAGAATTTTAGAATTACAGCTGAGAAGTTAGCATAATGTTTACATCTGATAGAGTCACTGGTAGGGTCTGATAAACTACAGCATTGAGTTTCATAAAGTCAAGTATGATATACTTTTGACCTCCAGAGGTCTTTAAACTTAAATTTTAAGACATTATTGAATTGAATTGAATTGAATTGAGCTCATTTCATAATTCATTAACTTTACAGTTATTGAACTGAACCAAATCAACACTGAACTGACTTCAGCTGAACAATTACACAAGAGTCTTCTTAGAGTGGCTTTACAGCAGAATTGAACTCTGTTTGCATCATTCATCATTATTTTCCTGTTTATTACAGTAAAGCTGCTTTGAAACAATCTGTATTGTATAAAGCACTATATAAATAAAGGTGACTTGACTACAAAATACTTTAGACATGCATCCACATCGTATGATTCTTTGAAAGATCAAATCAAAATCCATTTAAAACGGATGTGAGGCCATTGCCAAAACAAAACAAAAGCAACATCCTCTTTTCTCCTATGTAGTCTGATCTGATTAAGTAATTACTGGCAAGCGCTTACTTCATCTGCAGACTAAACTCATGCAGAGCCATGAGCGCAGGCACAGCCCACGTCAGCTGGTCATGACACAAATGGAAACAGCTCAGTGACCATGCCACAAGCTGGACAACTGCATATACCATATTATCTAAGGTACAGTTCCACAAGCTTGTGTATTTCACTAATCTCTGGCATTATCTTATGATTCACTGGGCATTTGTGAGCATGATGAGTGTGGATCTGAGAGTAGTCCATATGCATTTGTTTACTGATCATGGCTAGTTCAGCCTGGGACATTGAATCTGTGGGGGTGGGACTGCAGAGCAACAACAGCACTACTATGTGTCGCTACTCGTGTAGGAAAGACAACCAACTGACACATTAAAAAGAAATCTCTATACTAACAAAAAAAGCTATAAACATTCTAAGATGCAGGTGTTTTTAAATGTTTTTACTGTGTGGCTGACTTGGTCAAAGGTCCCTTTTTACATTGTGAGTATTTACAAGGATGGTTTATGGTCCTGTGAGGCCCCTTATGCTTTGGAGGCACCCCTCTTGATTTGTAATGTCTAAATACCAGGAGTGTACAAGAATGTTGCAACTGCGAGAATGAACACGCCACATGTGTAATACATGATTAGTAGGCTTATATAAAATCAAAGTAAAGTGTTCTTTTAGTGCTGAGGAGAGACTAGGAACAGATAATAATTCGAATTTCTTCATTGATTCCATATTGTGCCAGTATTCACTGCCACAAATTCAAGCAGTGTGCATATGAATAACAGTTTACAGTTTTTTACAGACGCTAGGACACATTTCTCAATACTTAGGTCACTTTTGCAAAACTCTTCACACAGTGAGCACAACAGAAGTCTATGTGGGCTAAACTGAGGATCAATTATCATTGCTTTGGCACAAAATGCATTCAATGACTACATCTCTCAAATTTCATGAATTCTTTTCTCACTCAGACACAACAACTGCCAAAACTCTTTGTACGTATAGGCCAATTTGCACATGCTTACATACTGTTTTCAAAACTGTTAAACTCAAGTTCAAAACAATAACATAATACAAAACTGAATAAGTTTCCCCTTTTCAATTTCATTACCATCAATTCAAAAGGGGAAACTTTTTTAATATAATTTTGTTCTGTAATGTAAACATGGACCATGTAACATAAACTGCAGTGAATTATAAGCAGTAGAGAGTGTCATTCTTGTTTTGTAAAGAAATTTTAAAAAAGAAAACATTGTATAAATGCTAACTGATGTTAGTGTTTTTAGGTCGATGTTTTATGAGTGACAAAGTGTGTTTGCTCAGTGAAAACCTTTGCTAGTGTTCTGGAAGAATGAGCTGATTTGAGACATGTATGAAGTGTTTTGGTAGATTTAGTGCATTTTGAATGTGAAGTTAAACTCTGTGCCAAGATGAAAGTTGGTTAGGAGAACTGGTTGAAGAGTTTTGAAGAAGTGACCTAAGTATTGAGAAATGTGTCCTAGCGATTGTAAAAAACTGTAAAGGGGTGGTTGATTATGATTTCATTTTTTTAACTTTAGTTAGTGTGTAATGTTGCTGTTAGAGCATAAAAAAAGTCTGCAAATTTACGACGCTCAAAGTTCATTGCAAAGGGAGATATTTTCTTTTAAAGAATTCTCTGTTTAAGAACTACAACAAATGGCTGGTAGGGACTACAATGAGCTTCTTCCTGGGTTAGTGACATCACTAACCCTAAAATTTGCATAAACCCTGCCCCCGAGAACACGTTGAATTCCCGTTGAATCAACTCCACAGCAACTACATAATCATTATTACATATCCACTAACCATTCAGAAACGTCCAGATGCATTCTATAAGTTGTAACTTCTTCCTGAGTCTCTCCATCAGTCCGACTCCGGTTTGAACAATGTAAGGCTGAACACCATTACTGACAATCGTCATTTTGGCTGCTTGTGAGATTCTCCAGCTTTGTTGTTGTTGAGCAACCGAAGCGCAAGTATTAAAGCTCCGCCCTCTTCTAGAAAGCAGCCGGGAGCAGCAGCTCATTTGCATTTAAAGGGACACACACAAAAACGGCGTGTATACTACACTTACACTTAAGCACATACTGGTGAGTACAAGCTTTCTTTTTTTTGTTATAAGTTTGTCCATACATCTTTGAGCATTATCAAAGTCCCCAGTGTTGCCAAGTTGGGCTACTTTAAATGGTTAGTTCACACAAAAATGAAATTTCTGTCATTAATTACTCACCCTCATGTCGTTCTACACCCGTAAGACCTTTGTTCATCTTTGGAACACAAATTAAGATATTTTTGATGAAATCCTCCATTGAAATCAACAAAATTACCACATTCAAGGTCCAGAAAAGTAGTAAAAACTTTGTTAAAAAAGACAACGTGACTACAGTGGTTCAACCTTAATATTATGAAGCAATGACAATACTTTTTGTGCGCAAAAACAAAACAAAAATAACGACTTTATTCAACAAATTCATCTGTCCCTTGTCATTCTGGTGTGCTATTTACATTGCAGAGCTTCTGTGTTTACGTCCGAACGCCGCCTCAGTATTGGCCGGCTCTGATCACGTGAGTAGCACGACGCATGAGCCGGCCAATACTAAGCCAGCGTTTGGACGTAAACACAGAAGCTCTGCATCGTAAATATTTGGCCCCATTGAATGCGAATTTTAGCAGGGGAACTCCGCCAAAAACGCAGTTGGGCTAATTTTGGGCTAGTTTTGAGTAGCAATTGGGCGGGTTTTGTTGTGAAAACCTGGCAACCCTGCTGTCCCCTTCTCTAGCATTTCATGTGAATAAATAGACAGCCAAAAAAAGAAATGCTTGTTATATTAAGGCCTCAAATATACTTCCATCAGAATAGAAATTAAATTCACGAGTTTCTTAATTTGCTGCCATCAGTTTGCCCTCTCTTTAATGTGATGTGAAAAGAAAAAGAAGACTTGCAGAATATAACACATTAGAACAGATGCATGCTACGTACTGCACAAATAATTTGGTTAACCGCATCCGGTGTGCACTAGGACCTGTGGGAATCCAGCAGCCAGAAACAGTGCAGGCTTTCAGTCACTGCATGTCAGGACACACCTGGCTTTCTGATCAGATACAATTCCGTTGAAAGTCTCTCTGCGAAATGGAAATAATCTGACAGTTTAATGAATCGATGTTGGTGGCATCGTAATGTCTAGATCGGTACGTAGTATGCTTTAAAACACTAAAGTTCACTAACGTTACATACATATATACTAATGTTACTTTGCTTCCCAGCACTGCATATGTGGCAATGTGCATTTGAGCCGAGTTCACATAAATGGACTACGCAGACGGTCATTTGAGATCCGAAACACCGACGATGAAGTTTCATGAACAATGGCACCAACGCTGCGCGGATCGAGACATATAAAGGGCACGAGAAGTGGGGAAGATGGAAAACAACAAGCCGAGCGAGCATGACATCACGGAGGTGGTGGCGCAGCAGTCCGCCGCGAACCCGAGTGAGAACGGTGTCATGATGGTGATCAACCACAGTAAAGTCTTTCCACCCTTCAGCGTGTTGTGGTCGACGGTCCTGTACTGCGCGGAGTTCATATGTGCCTCCGTGCTCATCAGCAGTTACCATAAGACTGAAGACGTGGTGTGGATGGGACTGACTATAACATTCATGCTGGTTCCGTCGGTGCTGACCCAGCTCACGCTGACGTTCGTTCACCGGGACTTGGGGAGAGACCGACCCCTTGTGCTTTTCATGCATCTGCTTCAGATGGGGCCTATCATAAGGTATGAGTGTGAGAGATGATGGCACTTAATGATCACATGACCACAATATTGATATTATAAACACATACGTGTATATCATGAGTCAGATTCACTTGAAACGCTTGGCTACAAAAAAGCTATTGAGTATTTCCACCATTATTGCCCAAGAATTGTTATTGTACAAGATAGTTCATTGAACGCTTATTGAGCTTTTGTGGCAATGTCTTCTAGCTCATGTTGTCACTATAAACTGTCACAATAGAAAGTGACATTAAAGGGTTAGTTCACCCAAAAATGAAATTTCTGTCATTAATTACTCACCCTCATGTCGTTCCACACCCGTAAGACAATTACGGTAGTCCACGTGACTGCAGTGGTTCAACCTTAATTTTATGAAGCGACAAGAATACTTTTTGTGTGCAAAAACAAAACAAAAATAATGACTTAGTAGTTGAATATAATAGGTTATGTTAAAGTTATTAATTTTAAACTTAAATATTATATTATAGTAATGTACTAATTGAGGGTTCCCTGTATAGTTGGGAGAGATTTAACATGTATTAACATGTAGGCCTACCTGAAATATTTACAAAAGAATCAAATTGTGTAATACTATGATATTTTCAGCGAAGGTTATCATACTGTCGCAAGAATTAGACAACATAAGAACATTCAAACAGTACAGCAGAAAGCTTGAGACATTACCACCAAAATATTGGCATCGGTAAATGTCATTCTGAATAATCAGATATCGGTAAAGGTGCCGAAATTTTGTATCTGTGCATCCTTTATTTAGACATATCCTTACAGTTTAATATAAAATGACATGGGTCAGTGTTAAAGGGTTAGTTTACCCAAAAATGAAAATTCTGTCATTAATTACTCACCCTCATGTCGTTCCACACCCGTAAGACCTTCTTTCATCTTTGGAACACAAATTAAGATATTTTTCATAAAATCCGATGGCTCAGTGAGGCCTGCATTGCCAGCAAGATAATTTACACTTTCAGTGCCCAGAAAGCTACTAAAGACGTATTTAAAACAGTTCATGTGACTACAGTGGTTCAACCTTAATGTTATGAAGTGACGAGAATACATTTTGTGCCTCAAAAAAACAAAATAACGATTTTATTCAACAATATCTAGTGATGGGTGATTTTCAAAACACTGCTTCATGAAGCTTTACTAATCTTTTGTTTCGAATCAGTGGTTCGGAGCGCGTATCAAACTGCCAAAGTCATGCCCCCCAGTGGTGAACCATTGAAATTTCGGAACACTTATGACGTAATGAAGCCTCGTTTTTTGAAACCGCCCATCACTAGGTATTGTTGAATAAAATCGTTACTTTGTTTTTTTGAGGCACAAAAAGTATTCTCGTCACTTCATACATTAAGGTTGAACCACTGTAGTCACATGAACTGTTTTAAATACGTCTTTAGTAGCTTTCTGGGCATTGAAAGTGTAAATTATCTTGCTGGCAATGCAGGCCTCACTGAGCCATCGGATTTTATGAAAAATATCTTAATTTGTGTTCCGATGATTAACAAAGATGTTACGGGTGTGGAACGAAATGAGGGTGAGTAATTAATGACAGAATTTTCATTTTTGGGTGAACTAACCCTTTAAGAATTTTCAAAGTTCAAACTGTTACTGAAAATATCAGAAGTCTCCCAAAACACCTTTCAGATACAGTACTCCCATTGCTTCAGGCATCCGTGTGTTTCAAATTTCAAAATGTGTTCAGTCTTGTTGAGCAAGTACTAACATGTTTTCCTGGTTAGTAAGGTGGAGTTTGGGGAGTTTAGGATGTGAATGAGAGTAAAACCAAAAGTTCCCAGTGGGATTCAATCTTATTGGTTGGAATTTAAATCTAAGGGTGTGTCATTTCTCTGTCTACCTTCAGTTATTCTACTCTGTTTTAATGACACTGTAATTTAGGAATATGTGGGAGGTCACACAAAGACAGATACTATCTAGGTTGTGTTTTATCGTATTCAAATATCTTCAAAGGCTGTTGACTGTATACAGCAGAAATCATTGTCAAGTCTTACGACTAGTGTAAGCAACAGATTTATACTGTCAGCAGTGCACTACACTTGCTTTTTATGTACAGTACAACTTCATCAAAGTTGTCCTAAAACCTTCTTCTTAGGACAACTTTGAACTTTTTTGATCCATTTCAAATGTTGACTACTGTATTTAAAATGTATATTTATAACTCTCTTACCAACTGCCAAATTAAGTTGTTTATATTAAAAATGCATTTGCTTTGCAGATGATTTCTTACCGAAAAAAAGCATGTGGTTTAGCATTCAGTCTTCAGGTCTGCAAAAGCTTCAGATCAAATTGAAATTCAAAGACGAACAGTGGCTGGTTATTATTTTTAGGTTTATTTATTTATATAAGGTATTATTCTATGATTGACTGTGTACACTATAGGCAACATCTGTTTCCCCTATTATTGTCAAGTCTGAAAAAAATATTAGAGGAATACAGTATGCAGGCCCAACTTGTGGACTAACTCCTTCTTTGGTATGCTGAGCTGAGGTCAGTAAGCAGTCAGTAGACTGTAAAGAGCAGATCAGTTGTAGGGTCAGCTCTATAAATATCTGACACAATGTCATAAAAACATTCCCTTGAATAGAAAGTGTCTTATCTTACTAAACACAGATCATCCTGTTTCACAGCAAACATCTTATTGTATTTCTTGAGTGAAGAGCTCGGGGGGGGTGGGCCAGCATTTCAGCGTGGCGGCTTGGGGGGGTTGGTTGGGTGTTTGGGCCAGCATTTCAGGGGGGTTGGTCCCCCTCTGGCCTGACAACAGTGCTGTGTATTTATGTGAATGTTTTCTCCTGTTGGTATTGGTCATACAATTCTGCATCGTTAAAGCATATTTGAAGGGTTGTTGTGTTTTGCCAAATGTGACAAATGTGTTAGGATAGGATAATATTTGGCCGAGATACAACTATTTGAAAATCTGGAATCTGAGGGTGCAAATAAATCAAAATATTGAGAAAATCGCCTTTAAAGTTGTCCAAACGAAGTCCTTAGCAACGCATATTACTTACAAAAATAAATTTTTGATATATTTACGGTAAGAAATTTACAAAATATCTTCATGGAACATGATCTTTACTTAATATCCTAATGATTTTTGGCATAAAAGAAAAATCAACAATTTTGACCCATACAATGTATTGTTGGCTATTGCTACAAATATACCCATGCAACTTATGACTGGTTTTGTGGTCCAGGGTCACAAATTTGGGCTACAAACACAGAAGTTGCATACTGAATCCTGACAAACTGTATCCTTTGGATGGAAAAAAAAATTGGCAAGTATTAAATATCAAGATCAAAATAGCCACCTTCATCATCTCCTTATATAATAACACGCAGTTGCCTTGTAGAAACCAGAGGCTGTCTTAAGTAATCATTTTACCAAGCTCTGAATAACAACTTTTTAACAGGCTCCTGTTTCTTTGTGCAGCTCAGGCCAAGCATTCTAAAAGGGCAGACAGCTCTCGCTTTATTAGATTACAGTTGACCCGCACGTTGTACATGTCATAATGTTGTGCATCAGATTATGTAACATGTCTTAAATAGCTTATTTTTTTTTTATAATATCTGTAGATGCTTTTCATGAATTTTACTGCAAAAGATGACTGAGGCATTTAAAACACTGGTATAAATTTTTTTCTGTGCTCCTGAAACGTATAAGTGCACTTAATGGTATCTTGTTAAACAAACACTGAAAATCAAACATGTAATATTATTTTTAGGGCTAATTTACATGTTTTCGAAAAAACATGGCCACTCATGCGAACTGAAACAGCCTCTTCCCGCATGCTGTGTCAAAGTGTTGAACTCTTGCTTAAAGCATCCTTCTCGTTTTACAGCAAAAAAGGCTTTCACAATGACTATGCTGTGATAAAATGAGCGGAAGTCAGTTATTTTCATTTTGAGATAGGGCTAGGTTTAGATTTGAGATGATATGAGCAACAGAGACATTTGGTGAGGCATGAGTGTGAGCAGAGCGAAGCTCACGTGATCTGTCACCTGATGTGTTGCATATAGCAGTCGAGCACAAGTAGTGCTAACTGCCAACTAACTACATAGAGACGTGACTACCTCACACAATTTAATTACACAAAAAAGGGATAGTTAGGGATATCCTTAAAGGGATAGTTCACCCAAAAATTTTAATTCTAACATCTTTTACTCATGTCGTTCCAAACCTATACAACATTTTTTTATTCTGTGGAACCAAATAGAAAATATTTTAAAGAATCTTAGTGCCTAAACAGTTTTGGTTCCCATTGACTTCTATTACATGGAGGGGAACAAAAAATTCTCAAAATATCATCTTTTATGTTCCACCAAAGAAAAAAAGTCATACAGGTTTGGAACATGAGTAAATGGTGACATAGTTTTCATTTTTGGGTAAATTATCCCATTAAGAATAATATTACTGTAATGCTTTGTGATTTAGGGTTTAGGGTTAGACAAAGTAAAATTATCAATGCTGACTGTGAAAAATTGGTTAGTCAAATAGGATATAAACCACTTAAGAACATTCCCCACTGACTGATGTAATGCTCCAAGCAAGAGATGAGAATGAAGTGATTGACAGTATCAAATGCTGCTGTTAAGTCAAGAAGTACGAGAGCCACAGGTGAGAGAGATATGTCATTTAACACTCTGAGAAGAGCCGTTTCAGTAAATGTGGCAAGCTCCGAAGCCTGACTGAAATGTAATTGTACTAATTGCTTCAAAACCACTTTTTTTAATTTTTGAACACGGCTACTTGGGTTACGTTCCGGATTGACTGTTGCATGTTTTAGATAGTCTGGTACTGTTCAAGTGCTGAGGCATTTGTTTATAAAAGACAGAAGGCTAGGTCCCAGAGTATTTGTATTTGCATCAGAGTATCTGTTTGAAAAAATGTGGAGTTGGACTGCATGGGCGGTATGACAATAAATATTGTTACTGCGGTATAAAATGTATATCGTTAGAGATTTTGCTATATTGTATATATGCGTTATGTGTATATATAGCACTAGTGACACTTCACAGTGATGAAATGCATAAATGAGAATATAAAGAGCGGGACGTGCTTGATGTTAAAAAGAGTTATAAGCTGGCTGATACACAGTGTAAGCGCGTGCACAGAAAGCCGCATCTCTCAGCATGAGATCATGAATTTAATTCTGTTTCACACCTAGTTGCACTTGAATGGTCGAATACACATGCAGTTATGTCAAAATGCCTATCATGTGTGTATGTCCTAATGATGATACTAGATTTGCCCATTTTAGAGACCAAAAAAACTTTTATTTTGGTTGCATTTTTTTTTTTTTTTTTTGCAAAGTGTTAATAAAAATGTAAATGGTTGTGAAAATAGCCACATAATACTGTAATATTAATACATCGATCGCCAGCCGCTGAATCTAATCAAATCGTAATTGTATTGCATTATGTTTTGAGGTAGGCCTATCGTCAAATATTGTATCAATGGCTAAGAGAATCTATGTCAGATTGTATCGTGATGAAACATCCAATTTACACCCCTAGTACACTGAACATTAAATATCTTGTATTCATGTAAACACAGCCGGTTATGTCTCAAAGTAAACAGTTGGGTGTAAAGTGACAGCTGTCATTAATGTGAATCAAGCAAAAGAGAAAATAACTTACTGCTCTTTACAGAATAACTTTTTTTAGCTTTAATATGAATAAATTTATATTTAATTCATACAGTGAAGACTGCAATATTTTATTTTTACATTTGATTATTACATTTTTGTACTAATTCTAACTACATGTTAAATAAACTTATTGTACCTGAAAAACTTAATTTGTTTAACCCTCTACTGCACACGTTGATGGCACATGAAGAAAAAAAATATTCCACATCATTTTTTGGTTCATTTGGGAACATTTTATTGATAAAAAAATATTTTTTCGTTGCCTCAGGGCAACGTTGTGCAACAATGGTACAGAATCATAGAGAAAATTATCATCAAAATCACATTAAAAAAAAAAAAAAAAAATGTCAAGAAATCATTAAATAAAAAGGGAAAAACACTTGAAAGACATTGATATATTGAATTTGATACATGCATAGGTTTGTATCATGTAATGTGTCATGCCATATTATGTACTTCATGTAATAAGATTTCACTCCGTACGAAACTTCAAAAAGCAGTTCTTCTCTGCTGTGAAATAGTGGTGTATGTTTTGCACATCACTTTGGGTGTTCCTGCACACCCAGGAACCCTGCATCTTCCCTTCTTATAACACATTATGGCCAATGTGAGGTATTGTCCAAAACATCCTCGAAAAGTACCCCTTATCGCACAACGTTGCCCTGAGGCAACAAAAAGACAAACTGAATTTCTGAACATGCAAAATAAAAAAAAAATCATAAAACCTGACAAAAGCCTTCTCTACACCTTCATACACACACACATATATTTTTTATGTAGTTCATGTCATTTTAAATGAGATTACTAAAGCAAATAATCTTGCCGCCTTCCCACACCATGTGCTCCTGTGACCATGTGTCAGAACAGGATGTCCCACCTTTAAATGGTGCTTGATAGTGACTCCCACACCTTACTGGACTGTTCTTTGTTACTTTCTCGACCTTTCTAATTGGTTGTAATCATTTAAAGAAAAATTTACTAAACATAGGGCTTAAGAAAACTTTCCTTTGCCTGAGGGCAACACTGTGCTGTAGAGGGTTAATTCTTATTTTTTATATTTTATTTGCCCTATTGTTTGTAATTTGCTTATTTTTTCTTATTTTTAATAACAGAAATGAGATAAAATAACACAAAAATAACTAAATCAAGATATATATATATTGTGAAATAAAATTTCTCATATGAGGAAATAAGAATATTGGTCATATCGCCCACCCCTAATGTGGAGAAATAATGTCTTGTGAAGAGGCAGCAGACTTTAATTGATCTATAATTTTGTAGAGTGTAGTAAGGGCTCTTGTTATAAAAATGGTTTTATTTTGTACACACAGCCCTTGACACAGTGTTTTTGTGTTCCCGCTCTGGACTAGAAACAGAGCAAATCATGAGTATAAAGTTGATTATACATACACACAGTACTGGGGGGTCCATTCTTCGTACCTCGCTTAATACATCTGAGATGATTTGACAGATGCCAGGTCTTCTAACCGTGATAACTGATGTCTGGCTACTCTGGTTCTTCAAACAAATTTCCGGATTTGATCTGGATTAAATTGTCTGAGATTACTGCGCCTTCTTGTGTTCATTGGAAAGGGCAGATAGCAATACTCAAAACCATGATCAGCAATCCAGCGATTGGCTGGCGGCAAGACAGCAAAGGAATGGCATATTAAAAAAGGACACCTGCTCCTGAGCAGGTTTGATTTTACCGACCTGTTGCTATGACAGCAACTCAATAAGATTGACAAGGGTCACTAAGATTATTTTTGTTGAAACAGTGATACATTTTTTCAGGATTCTTTGGTGAATAGCAGTTTAAAAAAAAAAAAAAAAATAACATTATAAATGTCTTTACTGTCACTTTTAAACAATTTAAGGTGCCCTTGCTAAATAAAAGTATTATTTCTTTAAAAGTCAATTTGATTACAGTTTAAAGGCAAAACTTTATTCAGATTTTGGGTTAATGTTGTACTCAAGCAAGGACATGCATACAGCACTGTTGTGAAGTTTTCACCCAGAATGAGCAACACGTTTCTCATATTTCAGCAAAGTACAAGCTGATAAACTGGTTTGACATGTTTGATCGCTAAGATATTGCTGCCACCTTGTGGAAACTAAGTGTATGAGTAGTAAAAGTCTACTTGTGTTTGCTCAAATTGGTAAAGTTATAATTAAAAGTTTATATTTTATGGTGTACATACAGTCAAACCAAAAATTATTCAGACACTAGATATAATTTATGATATTTCTTTACTAGTGGGTGCAGGACACTATAGTTCATTTATGTAAGTGAGGATAACAAAATAAAGTAAACTGTGACACCCAAAAATTCTTCATACAGTGGACTTCCAGTAAAATTGATAAAAATTTGGGACATTTTGACCTGACCATGTTTTGCTTAAGTGTTATCTGACATAATTAAGATTATTTTTTTCTGACACAGTTTAACTCTGAGATCTTGTCGTATTTTATTACCATTTTTTTAAACTATAGTGAATAAACTGTAATAATGAATGAAATGTTCAAGGTGTCTGAATAAATTTTGGTTTGACTGTAAATCATTAGTCCTGTCCATAAAATCCACTGTAAACAGCAGAATGAGTTTTTTTCCAGTATCTGACTGATTCCTTTTATCTTCTTTGAACAGGTGCATTGAAGCTCTTGTTGTTTACTGCCAGGCAGGTAAAAAGGAGGAACCATATGTTACAATTTCAAGAAAGATCAAGCTAAAGCATGGAAGAGGCTTAGGCCCAGCCTTCGAATGTGAGATTGGACACTCTGAGCGCAAGCTAGCTGTCCACCGCAATGCCTTCAAACGCACAGCTGTCATCCAGGCCTTCCTAGGCTCCACTCCTCAGCTCACTCTACAGCTCTATGCTACCATTCAGGAAAAATACATCCTTCCCACACGGCGTGAGTTTAATTTATTTACCAGATTCCAATTGTAATGTTGGTAACACTTTACAAATAGATCCCATTAATTAATTAAAGGGATAGTTCACCCAAAATTGAAAGTTTTGTCATTGTTTACTCACCCTCAAGTTGTTCCAAACCTGTATTCATTTCTGTATACATGTTCTTCTCTACACAAAGGAAGATATGTGGAAGAATGTTTGTAACCAAGCAGATCTCACCCCCCATTGACTACCATAGTATTTTTTTTCCTACTATGGTAGTCAGTGGGGGGCGAAATCTGCTTGGTTACAAACATTTTTTCAAATATCTTCCTTTGTGTAGAGCAGAACAAAGAAATTTATACAGGTTTGGAACAACTTGAGGCTGAGTAAATGATGACAATTTTTTTTTTTTTTTTTTTTTTTGGGTGAACTATCCCTTTAAGGGATAATGTACATGCATCCGGTTATTATCACAAAATAAACCCAGACAGTTGTTGTGCTTTATTTTGTGATAACAACCAGTTTGATGTACATTATCCTGCTTATTACACGGCTACTTGGCAAGTAACTAAGTAGACACGAAAGACTGATTTCAGTTGAAATATTTTATTAGCACATTAAATGCAATGCTTCCGCAAAGGAAAACAGTTCCCAGAACGCGAGAGACATGAAAGAAGAGCCGGCCTCAAATACCCAGATGAGTGGTCATTATACAGCGTTGCTATTGACGACAGTCATTTTAGGAGAATAACTGACTTTGGATTGTCGCGACTGACCAATCAGAATCAAGCATTTCAGTAAACCTTTGTTAAAGCTGCTGTCTGTAACTTTTTTTGGTTAAAAATGATCCAAAATAAATTTGAGCATGTACATTACCAGCCAGTGTTCAAAACTATCTCCTTACCTTAGCCTGATTCACAACGGTAAGCTTGTAATAATATTTTATAATTTGGATGGTACTGGTGGGTTTCCACAGGAAATTCAAGCATGTTGCCTTTTGTCTTTTCATCATTGCGTCACGTCTGTATACATAAAGAAGGAGTCCCAGTTGGTAGGCTATATAGCATGTGAGGCGGATCATTTATAGCCTTTTCTCACAGCAGCAGCAATAATTAAACTTATCATTTTGATGGCGGATTATATGGTATGACAAATTAACATTAGAGATTAGACTGTACAGAAATTGAAATCTACAGGAAACACTAATACACACTAAATACACGTAGTCACGCAATGCTGATGTTGTTAACATTAACAATTTGAGAACAAAGTATAACAATACTAATTTTCACGGTTTGACGTGATCCGAGCTAAGCGATCGTTAGATTTAATCACCATTTGCAGCGTGATTTACTGTAATGCTTTTTTTTCCCTCAGCCTGACCAAAAGTGACCAGACATGTTACTTTCTTGTTCAGATGACATTCTCTGGTGAAAATTCTTATTTTGGTCATACTTCCAAGACTACAATCTGTGATTCTGAAGTACAGTATCCACACCGATGTGGTGATTGACAGCAAACATTAGATTCATCCATGCTGAGGAGCCGTGCTGAGGCACAACGCATGTACAGATAATAATTCCGCAAACAACTGCAATTGCAGATTTCAAACAGAGATGACGACAAAGAGGCAAAATTACGGACTGCAGCTTTAACTAATGTTAGGTAATGTTTATTAACTAATGTTAACAATCTTTGTTAACATTAGTTAATAAAAATACAAAGGTCCATTAAAAAATATGGTATGGTCTCATTTGTTAATATTAGTTAATGTATTAACTAACATGAACTAACAATAAGCAATACATTTGTTACAGTATTTATTAATCTTTGTTAGTTAATAAAAATACTGTCGTTCATTGTTTGTTCATGCTAGTTCACAGAGTATTAATTGATGTTAACAAATACAACTTTTGATTTTAATAATGTATTAGTAAATGTTGAAATTAACTTTAACTTAAATAAATAATAAATTAGGATTAATAAATGAAGGATTAATAATTAAGATTAATAAATGTTGTAGAAGTGTTGTTCATTCTTAGTTCACGGTAACTAAAGTCGTTAACTAATGTTAATTAATGAAACATTATTGTACAGTGTTAATAATAATATTAACAGATGCAACAGATTCTTTTAATAATATATTAGTAAATGTTGAAATGAACATTAACTAAGATTAATAAATGCTTTAGAAGTATTTTTCATTGTTAGTTCATGTTAGCTAATGTAGTTAACTAATCATAACCTCATCATAAAGTGTACGATATCGTTTACACTAATGCTCATCCTATTTGTGTTTACAGTTGCCCTGATGATCATTTCCTTGATATCAATCATATACGGGGCTTTAGTTTGCAGTGTTCTGGCCATACAGATCAAGTACGATGACTACAAAGTGCGAATGAAACCTGCTGCCTACCTGTGCATGATCCTCTGGCGAGGGTTAGAGATCGCCACACGGATCGCCACCTTGGTGCTTTTCAGCTCAGCGCTCACATTCTGGGTGACCCTGGTGGGCCTGACCAACCTGTTCATCTTCTTCTTCCAACCATGGGTTGAGTTCTGGGCCAGGAAGGCATCATTGCCTGAGAACATAGAGAACAACTTCAGTAAGCTGGGCACCACCGTGGTGCTCTGCATGGTCACGTTCCTCTACGCCTGCATCAACATTTTCTGCTGGTCCGCAGTGCAGCTGGACCTAGCCGACCACGACCTGGTGGAGAAACAGCCCCGCTGGAGACGCTTGGCAATTTACTACACCGTTCGCTTTATAGAGAATGTGACCCTCATCGTCTTGTGGTACTACTTCAAGACAGACTTCTACGTATACGTGTGCACGCCGCTGCTGGTGGTGCAACTTATCGTGTGCTACAGCCTGGCTGTGCTCTTCATGTTGCTCTTCCATCAGTTCTGCCATCCCTGCCGCAGACTCTTCCACTACAATGTCGAGGACTGTTTACGTTGTGCATGCTGCTGGAGGAAAAAACAATCAGAGCTACCTGCAGACCATGCAGATGGTCCTCGGGAACATGCACCTCCTGATCTCACTAACCACCTGACAGATAGAGAAACTGATATTTTGGATGATATCATGGAGGCAGCATGAATTCAGTCCGCTGTTTGTTATTGTAGCGCTGTTTGGGGCCATGCTATTTGCACATATCCTGACTCAGGAGTATTATTTTGAGATGAACTATGCTATATCTACTGTATTTAGTGAAGGAACAATAGATTATATAGGGTCCCAAAAGCTTCAGGAATTTTGTTTTATGCCATTTGGAGCTGTCCTCCAAAAAAGGAGGTGTAGAGCATGATAACCTTATTACATTTATGTGGAGAGGGTAGCTCATCATTTATTAATTGTAAAAGTCTGACCCATTTCTTCTTGTTGGCCATTGAAGACCAAAGAATGCCTCCGGTTGAATTATGCTGTGATGATTCACAAAGGCAGCTTTCATTAGGGAGCTGCATGGCCAGTCTGTAGGCCAGGTGTGTGGGAAATGTGCCAATTTTGGTACCTGCTGTACTAACCTTTTACAGGAAACTGTGACTCAACTAGCCAAAGAGCCTTCTGAACTTTTCTTAGGTTTGCTTCAGCAGCTCTGTGCTTTTTTATTAAACCTTTAGATTTGGAGAGCTGACTTTGATGTTGATAATTGAACTTGCATTTGCCTTAATATTGTGTGATTGTAATTTTGTGCCTGAATAGACTAATGTTCTTAATTTTCCACTGGCAAAAGAGATGTTTGTTTGTTTATTTTGTATGGAAATATTGTTTGCCTGAATTATGTGCCTCTTTAGTACTGAGTTGGAATATATGAATAAAGATGCATTGAATATTTGAATCATGCCTGATAATTATAATTGTGATCTAAAGCATGCCTTTACAGAAGTGTTTGGCTCATAATAAAGATTTTCAGGTGAATCACATGAAACCTCTTTGGAATATATGTGGGTCATATTTCAATTCAAAATCAATAGAAAGAAATAAAAAATGTACATAGGCTAATGTTGTAACGTGAACGCTGTAACAGAAAAAATACATTAGCTATACATTACTGTTTGTTATGCATAATTTAAATGGTCAAATACTTATTTATAATGGTTTTTGTTGAGTTGCTTTTAATATAAAAACATTGTAGCCAATTTTTTTAATCGTAATATAGTAATGAGAATCATCACTGAGTGAACATAATGGAAAGCAAAACGTAAAAGTAAAATGTCTGAACGCATTTGTAATGTGAGAGGAAAATAGGAAAATGTGCCAATTTGTGCCCAAACTAAAATAAAAAATCTAAAAAATAGTCTTAATTTTCTTATTATTTATAGGCTATGTGATACGTTCATTCGTGTGTGTGTGTGTGTGTGTGTGTGTGTTGTATACATGGTTTATGAGGACACAAATGTATATGACATGGGTATTACAACGTAAACATGGTTTATGAGGACACTTCCTGTGTCCTCGTAAACCAAATGGCTTAAAAAACATACTAAACGGTGTTTTTTTTGAAATTCAAAAAATGCAGACAGTTTTGTGTGACGGGTAGGGGTAGTGTAGGGAGATAGAATGTACAGTTTGTACAGTATAAAAACCATTACGTCTTTGGAGAGTCCCCGTAAACCACTTGTATACAAGTATGTGTGTGTGTTACTTGTCATTAAAATAATATCAAACATTCAAACAGCTAAGTGGCTCATTTTACATTTCAGTTTAATTGAGAAAAATAGTTGACATTTGTAACGGCCAAGCCCATCGTTTATGTAACAGTTTCCAGTCAAATACCAAGACTCACTTACAGTCACATTAAATAGCTTCCCCTCTGGAATTTCTTCAGACATGCAACATAAACAAAATCATTTTTTACAGCCCATTTCCTGGTCAGCGAGGACAGTAGAGGGTGGAGTCATGAACAGGTGAGTAAAATAGCGCTCATCTGCGAGAAGTGTTCATTCATATATGCGGTGCTAGAGAGTCAAGATGGGCAACTGGATAATCAATCACGGGCCGAGTGCTTTCATCGTGGTAAGAGGCATTGTTTTGCTGACTATTTACTTGAATGAAAATTTGCTAATGCAGTTAACTATAAACCTTAAGTTAAAATAAGTCGTATTTTTTGTCTTAAGTTATTGATGATCTATATTTGTAGGTGGTGTGGATGGCCATCAACATCTTTCTGTTTGTCCACTTCTACTTATTCTATGATCAGGGACCACAATTTGATTACACTCGTGAACTTTTAGGGGTAAGTTCTGAGAGAAAAATTTTACACAGCATTCTCCAAGAAAGAATAGTACACTAAGGAAGTAAATTACTTATTTTATGACATCTAAAGTTAAGTTTTCATGTAGCAAAAAGAGAGATGAGCAGAGTAAAAGTATTGAAAGTGAATGTAATACTATTTCTTTCAGTCTGCATTGCCCTGGGCCAGAGCTCCAGCTGCTGTACTCAACTTCAACTGCATGCTCATTCTTCTGCCAGTATGCCGCAACCTGCTGTCTCTTCTCCGCGGCTCTTTCATGGTGAGTTGCTGCACACTTTTACCTTTGTGTTTGAGATATAGTATATGAGACCCTCTGTAAGTATTTTCCCTCCTGTCCCTCCTGTCCTTTTAGTGCTGTGGACGAACAATGAGGAAACAGCTGGACAAAAATCTGACTTTCCACAAATTGGTTGCTTACATGATTGCTCTAATGACAGGTAAACAACATGTCCTTGAAAACTTAATAGAAAGTTGTTGTGCATGTAGTAGGCTTGGCTTTTACCTGAATGACAGTATGTTTTACAAGAAAGCCTCACTTGTGCAATATCTATTCAGAACATTCATTTTTTTCATGCTGTGATGCAATAGGATACAAAATCAAACATTTTCTTATTGTTAATAACACAGCAACCACAGTCTGAGCTATAGTCTAAATGTTTCACCCCGATAACCCTAGCATTGCAGGCAGTGTTATTCTTAAAGGCCAAATCTGGATAAACATTGACCAAGTTTTGATTTTGCAAGAAGCTGATTCTAGTATTTAACACATTTGTGTCTGGCTAAAGATACATATGTTTCATTCATCAGGTCTTTTCACAGTGACATGTCCTGATGAATGAAACATATGTATCTTTAGAGGACTTTAGAGGAACATCCAAAGAAGTTTTTGTCCGATATGCTGTATTTTTAAGTGCTATTAAACAACTTCATGGGTTAGAGCAAGCATCTTCAACCTGGTCTGTGGACCCCTGAAGGTATTTGAGGGGGTTCTGCATGGATATATAAATCATATTGAACTTAAATTTTTATTTGCAAACTTAAATTTAGATTTGCAAGTAAACAATTTTAATAAACAAAAATTAGAATTGTTGTAACAGCCATTTTAAGTTCTTACATTTTTTTGTTTACATGGTATCTGATTTTGACCATATGAAATATTTCTTTAATGCAGCGGTTCACACTATCGCTCATTTACTTAATGTGGAATGGTACAGCAACAGCTTAGAAGGTCGATATGGGCCTCTCGCTGGTAATCTGTCTATGCTTGACGACTCCAGTGAATTAAATTCTACTTACCTTAATCCTGTTCGCTCCAATTCTACGGTGAGTTGCTGTATTTTTCAAGGCTTTTATTGAGATTTTTGATATATACTACCGTTCATAAATTTGGGGATTTCTTTTTTATTTACACTTTTTTTTTTGGCAAGGATGCATTAAATTGATCAAAAGTGACAGTAGACATTTATAATGTTTGAAAAGATTTCTATTTTAAATAAATGCTGTTCTTTTGAACTTTCTATTAATCAAACAATCTTAAAAAATGTATTATGTTTCCACAAAAATATTTAGCAGAAAAAAACGGTTTTAACTGTGATAATAAAAAGAAATGTTTCTTAAGCATCAAATCAGCATGTTAGAATGATTTCTGAAGAATCATGTGACTGAAGACTGGAGTAATGATGCTGAAAATTCAGCTTTGCCATCACAGGAATAAATTACATTTTAAAATATATTAAACCATAAAGAAGTTACTCTAAATCAATATTTCACAATATTACTATTTTTACTGTATTTTTAATCAAATAAATGCAGCCTTGGTGTTTTTGACTTCTTTAAAAAACATTAAAAAAATCTAACCAGCCCCAAACTTATGAACAGCTCTATACTGTATAATGAGATGTGATATGCCTGCTCTAATCTTGTTTCCTTGTTCTCCAGACTCCAACAATTTTTGTGTTCACCACTATTGCGGGTCTCACAGGTGTCGTCATAACTCTTGCCCTCATCCTCATTATCACTTCCTCTATGGAAGTCATTCGCAGAAGCTACTTTGAGGTCTTTTGGTATACACATCACCTCTTCATCATTTTCTTTGCTGGCTTGGTTTTCCACGGTGCAGGGTAAGGACTATTTCCTGGTTGAGCCCAATTTTTAAACTGATTTATAGTGGATTATTAAAAGCAAGTAAAACATGCTGTTTTGTTTATGTCCAGACGCATTGTGCGAAGTCAGCAAGTGACCGATCCACCTCACAATAATTCCTTCTGCGATGAGCAGCCAGAGAACTGGGGGAAAATTCCTGAATGTCCAATTCCGCAGTTTGCCGGAGGGTTTCCTCAGGTAAAAGTTGTCAAATATACAAATGCGCAAGCCTATGATAGATTTATTTTTTGGTGGTTGCTGATTTCAATTTGCTGAATCCTCTTTTGCAGACCTGGATGTGGGTGATTGGGCCGATGATAATTTACCTTTGTGAGCGGCTGCTACGTTTCATTCGCTACATGCAGCCTGTCAGTTATAGAAAGGTGTGTTGTCGTGGATGTTTTGACAAAACTACAGATATACTGTTCATCTGAACCCCATCACAATTGCTGACAATCTGTATTCATGCTTGCTTACTAGATTGTAATCCGCCCATCTAAAGTGTTGGAACTACAGCTGGTTAAGCCTGGATTCAAGATGGAAGTTGGCCAGTATGTGTTCCTCAATTGTCCAGACATCTCTCAGCTGGAGTGGCACCCGTTCACCATGACATCAGCCCCGGAGGAAGACTTCTTTAGTGTGCACATCCGCTCAGTTGGAGACTGGACTGAAAAGCTCATCAGTATGGTTGAAAACCTACCAGAGGGTGGGCAAGGACCTAAGTATGTACTTTTTGCCATTTTACTTATTCTCTAGGCACAAAATATTCATGCAATCTTCAAATTGCAGTTTGTAATTTCAACTTTGTGAAGTTGTGATAGCCTTTTCCTCCCTATTGTGACATATGTCTGCGTAGAGCTTCTTATTTTCTTCTTATAAAAAAATATAGGGCAGGACTTGATTTTTATCTATCAGGAATTGATTGGATGGTTGTGGTTTGCTATTGCTGTGATCTCATTTAAGTGACAGATAGTCCCACCCTTACACCAGTATGCAGGGGAAGTTATTTTGATTAACAGTTACGAGGGCACACAGATTTAAAAATAAATAAATAAATAAATAATAATAATAATAATAATGATGTGCATGGATAAATAATATAAATTTTATATTCCATATAAAATTAGGAATTGTCAGTTTTGATTTCTTGGTCACTTGGTATGAAAACACATAGGTAATAGTAAACAGTAACAGTAAAATATCAAGAATAATGTGTGGATCTTTTATTGTTTTTGTCAGGATGGCTGTGGATGGCCCATTTGGAACTGCGAGCGAGGATGTATTTGATTACGAGGTCAGCATGCTGGTGGGTTGTGGGATTGGAGTGACCCCATTTGCCTCTATCCTGAAGTCCATTTGGTACAAGTTTAAAGACTCCGACCCTAAACTACGAACAAAGAGGGTAAGAACATTTGGGCCTAATATAAGGAAGTTGGAGCAAAGGTCGTGTACAATCAGTCCTGTTGTTGCGGCGATTACAAAGGTTGCCTTCATGACCTAGTTAACAAAGTCCAGCATTCCTTGAAACTCAGTTTCCTTTCCATTTCTGACTTTTGTGTTTAGATTTACTTCTACTGGCTGTGTAGAGAGACATATGCCTTTGAGTGGTTTGCAGATCTCCTACAGGTCCTTGAGAGAGAAATGGAAGAACGAGGATTGAGGGACTTCCTCACATACAAGCTCTACCTCACTGGATGGGACCAGAGTCATGTACGTTCAAAAAATCTCCTGTGATACGAAAAGCAAGTTGATCTTAATTGAAGCATAAGTAATGTGCGCATGTCACAGAACATCTAATCTTGCATTTACAGGCAGACCATGCAATGGTGCATTTTGATAAAGATACAGATATCATCACCGGTCTAAAGCAGAAGACTCATTATGGCCGACCAAACTGGGATATAGAATTTGAGCAAGTTCGGCAAGAAAACCCATCGTACGTTTTAAAACTTCTCTTCATGTTTTTGCTTCCTATAAGGGCCATTCTACAGAATTGTTGCAAGCTGCTGTCCCACAACCAAAAAACACATTTAAAAAGCATTTAAGTATTCAAATTTTAGATGTTTACTAAGACCTTTCTATTATCTATTAAGCTTAATATATAAAAAAATCATCATTTATTGGGTATTTTCAATTGGGAGGTGACCTGAACCCTAACCCCTAAATTTCAACTTGTGAAAATATTGAAATAATTTTTGCAATTTTTTCCATTGCTGTTTTCAAAAATATATTTTTGATTTTTTGAAAGTGAAGTTAAAAAAAAAATATTTTTTTTATATTTCTATTTTTAAATCATGAAACTTTATGTAAAAAAAAAAAAATTCATGTCACTACCGAAACAGTGTATGTTTTAGTCCATTGGCTGACACACCCCTACATTTTTGATCAGAAGATATTCCCATGTCCCTCCCTCTCATAGCCTCTCTTTCATAGTAAATAGGTACCATCATTTTGAGTTAAATGTGTTCAAAAGTCTGAAAATCTATGTGTAACTTTAAGGAACGTCACTACCAAACACAATTTTTCTGCAATTAAGCAAACTTTTTTGGGTGCCATTCCATAAAATTTAGTTTTTATGTGTGTACAACTGTTCAGAACTGTGCTAGGTAACCATGTGCTGATTATCATCTTTGAGCTAGGCTCAAAAGTATCTAAAATTGTCACAACTGAAACTTCACGTTTCAGTCATGACTATTTCGGTAGTGACAAAAGGGAACATATAATCATTTATTTGGGGGAAATAAACAAAATTTTAGTAGTTATGCAAAATGTAATATGGTGGCTACCAACACATTACTGTCACTACCGAAAATGTGCAGTCACGACCGAAACATGGGATGTTTTGTCAAAAATAAAGTATATTGAATTATCAACTAAGATGTTATTATAGTGTTTGGTTCAATGTATATTCAAACTAATGAATACTTAATTTTGAAATCAGTATAATAAACTTTGTAACTTTTATAAAGAAAGATTGGATTCAAAATACAACAAATCTCATAAATTACACTTGTAATTTAAACTAAAATTGTAATTGTTATTGATTTACCTTTTTTTTTTTTGCAAAAAATATATTTACAAGGTAGTACAAAATCTTAATAGGTCAGTGTAACCCTTATGAAATTATTTATTATTGTGTTTCGGTAGTGACAAATTTGGGGAGAGGAAAAATATTCCAAAACTTTCTGAAAATACAATATGAGAATTAACTGCACAATTACTAGAAATGTGTACCTTGGATATTATACAATTTGCATACAAAATTTGTGGAAAAAGACATTTTTTTCAAGACGTTTCGAACTCTAACTTTGAACCAGTTCTGTAGAATGGCCCATATATGACATTAAAAAATATCCCAACACTAACATTTTATTTGAAATATCCACAGATCTGTGGTTGGAACTTTCTTGTGTGGCCCACAAGCCTTAGCGAAGGACTTGGAGAAGAAATGTGTGAAGTACTCAGACGTGGATCCACGGAGAACCAAGTTTTACTTCAACAAAGAGAACTTCTGAGGAAATATTTTGCAGGAAACCTAATTCTCTTGAAGGACTTGTGCACTAGGGATTGTGTTCTTCAGCAGTATCATGATTTGTCATACCTCAAATCTTTCCATCCGAATGATTCTGCATTACTGTGAGACTATGTGAAAAATGACAACCTTCCTCCTGGAAAGTGCGCAACTTGCTGGAAGTGACCAATTCCGTGTCTGAGTCAAAAGTCCACGTATTGTATTTCTTTTTTTCAAGGTTTGGCTTATCAAGTTCCTGGTTAGAAATGAATCACCAAGAATCAAGGAAATAACAACTACATCAGAATGTATTGTGTTTATAAATGCCTCCTTGTGTAAATAAGTGAACTCTAAAATTAGCATGGCAAGAAGTTACTGAAAAGCACTGAGCATTTTAGCTCCTTGTGAAAGTGAAAAAGGAAAATAATGTTTTTTTTTAGAAGCACACATTATCTGATCTAACATGTCACATATGGTTAGTCACTGATTGTGTAACCTTTTAAAAAAATAAAACAACTATCATAGAAGTTAATACTGTACATTATACATGTTTTTTCTAAATTGTTTTTCTAAATAAAATAACAATATCCAGTTGTTTATTTCAAAATCCAGTTGTTTATTTTTTTTCATTAGCAATAAATTGTGAACCACTACTATTCATATACAACTGATTTCACTTAAAATAAGATATCACTAGAAAACAAAAACAACAACAAAAAGTTACAGATTGGGACCTCTTGCAGACCAATACAAAAGTAGCCAGGTGATGGGTTGCGTGATCAGATGCGTACGTTCCTGCAAACACACGAGTTGTAGAGTCAGATTTTCACACTTGCACTTAACCAACTTAACCATGTCTCATTCTGTTATGTAACAAAAACTGCGTTCCACTTTGTCACAGAGCCTGTGATTATCATAATAAGCCGTTTTAGGATGGATGAGAAAGAAACAAAAGCGCTCACGTCGCATGATGAGTCTTCAGGGTGCGCCTGCTGTCTTCTGAATCTGCTCCTTCAGTATCAGGATACTCTGTCTCTGTTCTGGTGGCAGCATGGCGATCTGTTCTGGGGTCAGCTGCAGGACCTGCATAATCAAGGCAGCCTGGGAATGTGGAAACACAGCACATAGATTAGTATCTACGAGACAGAGGCCTTGTTACACCACGACAGTTTTGAATTGAAGCGTGATTAATCTGTCAACATTTAAATCAACATGTCAACAAGTAACTAGTAATTCTGGAAAATCTGGTCAGTGAAACACTTAAAAAGGACGCAGTGATGCAGATCTGAAAAGTGTGAGAAAAAAAAACAAAACAAAAAAAAAACTACCAACCTTCTCATGGTCTTGTGATGACACATCTGATGTAGGACCCTGTTAAAAGACAGACAGGATTAAAACATGCAGATATTTGAATTAAGTACTGCTAGCTGAATACTGTTCTCTGAGAGAGGGCTTTTCATACAGGGTGGCAAAGGGATCCATTGGAGATGCGAGAGAGAAAAAAATTAATGAAATGTGTTTTTACAGCAAGAAATGAACAAATATGCATATATTTCTGGAGAAAAACTTTTTATCTTTCCTTAGCAATAAAAACCATTCAAAAGTTTGGGCGGCACAACTTTTTTTTTTTTTTCTTCAACATTACTAATAAAAATAATTAGAAATGTTTCCTGAGCACCAAGTTTCCTCAGCATGTTTGAATCCTTTCTGAAGGATCATGTGACATGAAGACTGGAGTAATGATGCTGAAAATTCAGCTTTTCCAGTACAAAAATAAATTACATTTTAAAACGTATTAAAAAAAGAAATTATTTTTAATTGTATAATCTCTCACAATATTACAGTTTATACTGTATTTCTCATCATATAAATGCAGCCTTGGTGAACATGAGAGACCCCAAACTGTTCAATGGTGTACATTTAATCAAATCTTTTGTTTTATTTGCATCTTTTTAGGGACTTTGGCTTTCTTAATTGTATAGTACTGTTTTCTGTAAAGCTGCATTAAAACTATATTTATTGTGATAAATACTATTCATATAAATATGAACTCAATACAAAATGGCTCTCTAATATTCTAATACTGAATTGGAAAAAAGCTGATAGCTTAATACACTGTAAATATTTTCCAGACCATTTTTAAATCATTTGTTTTTGTCTTTAGTAAAATGCCAAATAAAAGTGAATAATTTAAATTTTGCAAACCTGCTTTCCTTAAATATCACATCTAGTACAAACAACACGGGTTCTTTTGACTTCAAAACACATAGCTGCCTTAATATTTTAGGAAGGGGGTCTGTCACAAGGGTATGATCAAATTTGGGGGTCACAAGTATTAAAACGCTTGAAAAGCTCTGCTATAAAGAAAAGGCAAACTATAGGAGTGCACAGGGTTCCCACTCTTTCATGAACACCCGATTCAAGGACTTTTTAAAGCACAGTTTATTTTATATCAAGCACCTATCAAATTCACATCACATATGGAGCGTCATGAAAGACCTCTTACAGTACTTAACATTTTATCCTCTTATTGCATTTGCATCCATTTTACCCCGGAAGAGGTACAGAATTATTTGTACATTAATTTTGGAAATATATTAAAACCATCTGCAGCTTTCTTATCCCTAATGTTAACAATTATTCAATACTAGTTTTGATTTTTATTTTTTATGAATAATTACTTGAGTAAAAACATTATAATATAGAGAGAATATTATAAAAATACATTATGCAATTGAGTGAGAAAAAAAAAAAAGGATTATATGGATCGTAATTGTGGCTTAAAGTCAGAGTATATACAATATATTATAGATATAAGCTTGCAATTCTGAGAAAAGAAAGTCAGAATTGAGAGATATAAATGAGCACCTCTGAGGAAAAAAAAAAAGAAAAAAAAAAAAAAAAAAAAAAATTCAGAATTGCAATTTATATATAGAATGTCAGTAACCAAACAGATCTCGCCCCCCCATTGACTACCGTAGTAATTATTTTTCCTACTACGGTAGTCAGTGGGGGGCGAGATCTGTTTGGTTACTGACATTCTTCCAAATTCCTCTTTGTGTTCAGCAGAACAATGAAATTCAAACACGTTTGTAACTACTTGAGGGTGAGTAAATGATGACAGAATTTTCATTTTTGGTTGAACTATCCCTTTAAGGACAAGTCGCAGCATGTGCTGTCTGTCCCTTTAAGGCTCTTGCGCGCATCTAATATATTTACACGCATTCGAACTGCTTACTTTAACTTTACACTTAACCGATGGTGTAAATCTTGTGTGTATTGACAGTATTAGCAGAATAAGATGCGAATGATAACTTTGTCCAGCAAATGCAGCGTTTGACAGGCTTTTTGAGTGTGCGTGCTTCGGGTGTATCCGCTCAGAAAAGCATGTCAGTCCAGCACGCAAATAAAATGTTTAACCAGCAAGGCTTTAAAACTCATGCAAATAATAAACTTTTGTGATTATGAATAACTGCGGTGTTCCGTGAGTATAACGCTACAGCTGTTTTAACGTGATGTGAATGTATGTCGCTTTGTACTACACAGTATGTTGAGACAGAGGCGCCAGGACTGCAACTGACAGTAAGCACTATAGCACGATACAACGATATTTCTTCAAAAGCAGATCGTGGAGACCTTTTAATCGTCCACGATCAAAATCGCACACACCTATAAGAATGTTCATTTCAGACACAGCAAGTGTCACAGCTCAAATATCCAAACCCCGCCTAATAACAAGCAAGGGGAAGTACTGCAATGGAAAACACTCGGAAACTGATTGTAAATAATATTCCAAAACAAATATACTAGGACTAAGAGGGCCGTGTTATAATTTTCACAAAATTTATTTCAAATTTAATTCAAGCAATGACCAGTATTTGTTTTCAAGTACTTTCCAGGCCTTGAATTCATGTGTTTGAAATCCAAGTACTTTCAAGGCGCGTGGAAACCCTGAGTGTGGAAATCTTACTGGTCTCACTGCTGCAGGTGCACTTTGTCCCATGCCGTGGGGGGGAGGACCCTGCATTCCACCAGCCACAGGAACCCTCTGGCCAGCTATCGGACCCCGAGCATCAACAGCTCTTGGATCACGGCCTTGAGGAATTAAGAACATTTTTAAAAATCTTATCTTATCTGTATCAGAAATCATTCAACTGGAGTGTTATTTCAGTAAGGAGTAAAACCAGTATTAGTGAAACCACATCTACCAATACCTCTTGCCTCCATGGGTGGACCACGCTGCTCCATCATAGGGCCTCTAGGTTCTCCCATCATGGGTCCTCCCCCTCTAATGTCATGAGGGCCACGCATGTCTGGGGGCGCCATATGCATGGGCGGCCCCTGATGTTGTGGAGGGCCTCCAATGTAACCACGCCTGTACGTGAACAAACAAAATGATAAGCTTTTGTTGTGAACTTAACAGATAGTAAAAGCAATAAAAATTCTTTAGTGGACAGTAAAGATATTTAATGTTACAAAAAAATTCCATTAAAGGTGCAACTAATGGCGCACACCCCTCCCTTTCAGAGAAGCTACGGTGGCCATCTGGCCGACACAACAAAGATGTCGTCGTCTGAGACAGCAGAGAGTACATTAGCCAGTCAAGCAATGAGGTTTCTTCTTACTTCTAACAAAGAACGGTCTCTGCTTCTAATAAACCAGATGATGACTACTACTATGACTACTACTTTGTGCGTATTCAACGTAGTGACGATGCAAACTGCCTCTAAAAACACCAACGAACATAGTGACGAAACGAGATCTGTAGAGCAGTTTGTCCGTTTAGGATTACTGTAGAAATATGCCGGCGCATAATGATGACTTGACATGACCCACGGTGTATGAGATAGAAATGGCTCATTCTAAGGTAATAAACACATAACGGTTCATTATGTAAGGTCTTTATGCACCACTGAAAACATAGTTATGTATATTATATTGCATTTCTGTCAATAGATCCTCCCAAATTTTACACACTGCACCTTTAAATGCTGTTCTTTTCCATTCAAAGAATTCTGAAACAAAATGTATCAATTTCCACAAAAAAATATTAAGAAGCAGTTTTCAACACTAATAAGAAGAAGAAGAAGAAGAAGAAGAAGAGTTTCTTAAGGGCAAATCAGCATATTACCGGTAGAATGATTTCTGAAGGATCATCATGTGACACTAAAGACTTGAGTAATGATGCTGAAAAAGCTTCATATTTTAGAAAAGGAATCATTTTAAATTGTAATATTTCACTATATACCATTTTACTGTATGTAAATGCAGCCTTGTTGAACATAAGAGACTACTTTCAAAAACCTTAATGACCCCAAACTAATAATTTTCAAAATTACCATTTTTTTTTTTCAATAGATAATTTGACTTCAAATTATTACATTTTCCCATTATTTTCCATTGTGTTTTATTTTCCTGACTATTATTTCATCTGTCAGACTTTACAAGGGTAATCACAATTGCATAAACAGGGGAAAAAATATGTTGTCAATGTAAGCTTTCTAACAAACTAATGAGACTGAACAGCTGTGATCATCTAAATATCATTGCAACATGGTTTTTAGCATGCATTACCCTGGCTCCACCACGTCTCCAGTAACATTGACCAATGATCCACCTCGAGGGTCGTTTGGACCATCGCCAAGAAGGCCTCTGGGTGGGATCCCTGGAGGACCTTGTGGGGCCCCTCGCATTGGGGCACGTGGGTCTACTATTGGCACTGTGAAAAAAGAACAATTATATGATTTAAAGAAAAGTGCATGCTTAGTTACTCTGATAAGGCTCAAAAAGAGAACTGTCTATAGATTCAAAACAATGAAAGAAACTAGTATCAAAGAGCATAACACAAACATTTCAAAACTCGGAAATGTCCATTTATGCAACCAAAGAAATGAATAATGATGTTGTATTGTCAAGCACATATTTGGAAAGTATGACACCGTTATGATAAACTAGGGCATTTCCTGAAGTGTCAAGGAAATTAGACTTAAGGAAACAAAAAAAGGTTCCACTTCACAAACAAAAGGATAATGTTTCACCTGTCACAGTGACTTTGTAAAGATGTTGAAATCCTCTCTTATCAAAGTGAAACCCATCAATACTCATCTCTATTCTGCTACATTGGCACATTCCATTAGGTAACAAGACTTCATTGTTCAGGTTCTGGATTCAGTACAATAAAAAGTCAAAACTGTTCACAATGTGTCAAACACTTTTGTTTCACAATAATGAGACACAATAATGCAGGACACACCAACGTTTCAACACTATTTATAAACATGTTTTAACCAGTGTTTTTTTTTTTTTTGTTTTGTTTTTTTTACAGTTTTGCTTTTTTCTCTAGACATCCATATGGTATATTGCACTCTCTTTGACATGATTGGAAGTTGCACTTTATTCATTGCAAACTGCCACAAAGTTCACGTACTGCTGTCAAATTCAGGTGTGATGTTTAGGGGTATGCAGAGATAAGGAGTGCACTCCAAAAGGTGCACATAGGGGTAAGACAATGAGCTGGTGACAGTCTTGACAGCCCTGTTTTGAGCAGACCAGAGTTACACCCATAATACCTTGAGGCCGCTCGATAGCAGCCTGCCCAGCTGCTCCCACAGAAGAGTCCTGAAGGTTTCCTGGGTCAGCATTAAGTGAAGAGAACAGGAGAGAGAACTGAGACAGCGCACGATAGCACTTACTGATATTACCCAGGGATGCTTGTACTGATGTTAATGGACATGGGTTAAAGTAGGGGTCAATATGGAGTTTTAATTGGCTAATGCGGATATAAAGATCTAGAAATCAAGATGTAAAGATGAAGATGTAAAGATATAAATATCTAGAAATCAAGATAATATACGTTTTATATATTTTATAATAAAATGTAATGTCTCTTTTGCTCATCAAGGCTGCATCTACCCGTATTTGATCAAAAATACAGTAAAAACAGTAATATTGTGAAATATTACTACAAATTCAAAATAACTGTTTTCTATTTTAACATATTTTAAAAACTTATTCTTCTGAATTTTCAGCAGCCATTACTCCAGTATTCAGTTTCACTGATTTGGTGCTCAAAAAACATTTCTTCTTATTAAGCATAGTTAAAAATGGTTGTGCTGCTTAATAATTTAGTGGAAACCGTGGTATTTTTTTACTGTCACTTTTTATTCATTTAATGCATCCTTGACAAATAAAAGTATTAATTTAAATATTTTTAAAATAGTAATTTCTCAAAAACCAAAATAAAATACTGACCCCCAAATTTCTAAAGGTAGCATACACACACACACACAAACACAAATAAATAAATATATATATATATATATATATATAAATAAATAAATATATAATAAAAATATATATATATATATATATATATATATATATATATATATATATATATATTATTATTATTATTATAATTATTCTATGCAACAATTATAATAATCAAATAAAATATATTTTTTAATAATTAAAAAAAAAAAGCACTTTAAGTGCACTATTTATCTGGAACACTATCATTATTTGAGATCTGACGTAAGCGGGAAATTTGGATCTGTAAGGTACAGTCATCGGCTGATGGCGATCATCTTAAAATGGTGATTATAAAAGGTGAAGTGTGTAATTTTCCAATGTTAAGCACTTTAGCACCATTAAAATATTTCAGACAACAACGCTGACTCAACCAAATGTTGACAGTTTGGGACAGGACTTTCTGACCAATGGAAGACAGAAAGTTTAGAAATTACACACTTCACCTTGAAGAGATGCGAATAAAAAAAATGAAATATCTACATAAAAGCTAGCGCTAGCGTTGTCCAATACTGCTCACTTGTGGACAGGTTTGGTAATGCTGTTCAGGAGGTACAAAGAAATCATGTAGCAATATAATTTTCTCACAATGACTGGGAATATCCTAAATTATATAAAATAATACTACTTCTTAAATTTCAATTTCAAGCATACACAAAGAACTGCCTAAAATGAGTACCTTGTCCTCTATCCATGGGCACAGGGCCTCCTGGAGGGATCCCTATCTGAGGCTGCATCCCACCTGTAGAGGGAGGTAAACTGCTATATATGTGCACACGGATACACAAGCACCAAAGTAATGCAAGGACAACTGAGCTTACCAGCTGGTCCCATGGGTCCCTGTCCTGGCATTGGTCCGGGTACTCCACCCCCCATCTGTGGAGGCTGCATCATTTGAGGGGCTCCGTTCACGTGCATACCTGGCTGTAAGTCACAGGATCAATAGAAAATTACTCATTAGTGCCACGAATGAGGATAACGGCTTAACTGTCCATGAACCCGACTGAAACTTGTTCAAATATCAACCATGAGCTTTTTTTTTTTTTTTTTTTTTTTTTTTTTTTTTAACTGAAAGACTACAGAGCACCTCTAAGAATGAGGAAGAGGCAGGGCCGTAAACCACCACTGGGATTGAGGGGGACAAGTCACCCCCAATAATTGGAAATGGCCAAATTGTCCCCCCCAATATTTGATATTTCTTAATGCTGCTCTCCATTACGCACTAGTTTGTTTGTTGTAAGGATGACAGACATTGTAAAAAGTTACATTTTTAGGCTGGTCTGCCTCAGCGGTCTAACAGCATTCGTCAATGTCAAAATAATGGCCAATCAGATCAAAGAAGGCGGGGCTTACTATTCACTGAAGACGAGTGTGAATTCCAACACGACTTTTAGTTTTTACAGTGAAAGAGTGTGTGAGTGGTAAGATATAAGAAGCTAAACATTTAATATTTGACAACCGTTTTATGATGGATACGCTTAATGACCCACAGTAACATACAGTAATGCAAACTACTCAACTTTATGGAATTTATCAATTTTGAGTTGAAAATATTCTATCATTTAAATTAATTCATAACTGATGAGACTTTTTTTTTTTTTACATTTTTGACATATCAGACAAACAAACAAGAGTGCATTTTAAATAAAATATTATTTGCAAAGAGTTTAAATGGACTACATCACAACCTAGACCTTCTTTTACCATTCTTATTTATTCTTTATTCCCTTAAATAACTTTTAATCCTTCAATAAATAAATAAATAAATAAAAATAAAAATAAAAATAATAATAATAATAATAATAATAATAATAATAATAATCTTTGGTCCCCCCCAATGTTCATGACATGGTTACGGCCTTGGAAAGAGGAACACAATATAAATCACAATGGCAATAAAACACTAACTTGAGATTTTAAAATGTTTTCAGTATTTAAATCAAAACAACAGTCAGACTTTCCCACATGCAATAAGTACATGCACAGCAAAAGTTTTAGGAGCAAAATATCTAAGTGCATTTATTGGGTTTTACTTAAACTTATAACATTTACACACCCTTACAAATTGTTGGAATACTAAGAATAATCAGTGACAGATTGTAAAAGCACAAAAATGTTTAAAAGGTTCAAAAGTTGGGGTCAGTAAAGACTGCACAACTATTTTCAATATTGATAATTATCGGAAATGTTACTTGAGCAGCAAATCAGCATATTAGAATGATTTCTCAAGGATCATGTGACATGAAATCCATCACAGGAATAAATAACATTTTAAAAGATATTAAAATATAAAACAGTTATTTTAAATTGTAATACTGCACATTGTGCACAATATCTCTATTTTTACTTTTGATCAAAATGCAGCCTTGGTGAGAATAAGAAACCTTTTTCAAAAGCATAAAAAAAAACAAAAAAAAAACAAAAAAAAAAACTTTGAATGGTAGTGTATCATAACAGATAAGCACTACAATTTAATGCATCTCATGATACAAATGTTCAGAAAATGATGAAAGATGTAATACTGACCATTGGCTGTGGTTGAGAGACAGGGACACTGGGCTGAGGGAGGGGCTGGTTAGGTACCGGCACCGGCCCAGGCTGAGGGCTCGGGTTTATGGGCTGAACCACAGCCGGACGGTGAAGCATTTTCTGTAAGAGATGATTTTTCACTTGATTATCTTATATACCTGTAGCTTAAAATGCCACATACTATACAACTGGTTAAAAATACTTTCAAAATCCTTGATATTTATAAGAGTGCTTATTTAAGAAAGTTATTAAGATATTCCCAAGTCTATTCCATCAATGTACCAAGACATTTTCCATTCTTCTATGTAGCGGCATTCAATGTGATCTTACCAGAGCGATTTCAGGGTCCACAATCCTCATGACCACCTGAGCCTGCAGCAAGGCATAAGCTAGCTGAGGGTTCTGCAAGAGCATGTTCCTGGCCTCCTGGGGACTGTTCTGCACACAGAGCTGTACAAGCAAAAACAGGATCAGAAATCTAACAATCACTTCAAAACAACAAATCATTTTAAATCCAATTACATGGAACAATAAAATCACTAGCAATTAAAGGGATAGTTCACCTAAAAAAAAAAAAAAAAAAATCTGTCATCATTGACTCCCCCTCATGTCGTTCCAAACCTGTATGACTTTCGCTCATCTTCAAAACACAAAACACAAACCTGAGAGATTTCTGTCCCTTTTAAAAAGATTAAAAAGATTCCATAAATGTATACACTTCAGAAAGTTCATAAAGTAAACTTTCTGGTACATGGTAAAGTTAATCCACATGAATCTAGTCCAGTCTAATCCAAGAAACAATCACTTTATGATAAAAAAATTTACTTTAGGCTTTTATTCATGTACAGTATAAACATTGACCAACACATATAAAAGAAAGATTTCATTGCTATGTCTTTATGAACTTTTTGAACCATCAAAGTTTTGCTGGGATGAACAATGTAGGGAGAAAAATCTCTTGGGTTTCATTAAAAATATGTGTGTTCCGAAGATGAACAAAAGTCTTATGAGTTTGGAATGACATGAGGGTGAGTAATTAATGACAGAATTTTCATTTTTGAGTGAACTAATCATTTCAGTAACTTGCTTTCTCCAGCTATTTTTAGACCCATTTGATCTGAAAGGGGTCATATGATGCTTTTTCAATGTTTTCCTTTTTCTTTAGTGTGTAATGTATCAGTTTGTGCATGTACAGTGGCAAGAAAAAGTATGTGAACCACTTGCAGAATCTGTGAAAATGTTAATAATTTTAACAAAATAAGGGAGATAATACAAAATGCATGTTATTTTTTACTTAGTACTGTCCTGAGTAAGATATTTTACATAAAAGATGTTTACATATAATCCACAAGACAAAAAAAATAGCTGAATTTATTAAAATAACCCCAATCATAAGTATGTGAACCACTGATTCTTAATACTGTGTGTGGTTACCTGGATGATCTACGACTGTTTTTTTGTTTTGTGATGGTTGTTCATGAGTCCCTTGTTTGCTCTGAGCAGTTAAACTGAGCTCTGTTCTTCAGAAAAAATCTCCAGGTCCTGCAGATTCTTCAGTTTTCCAGCATTTTTTGCATATTTGAACCCTTTCCAGCAGTGACTGAATGATTTTGAGATCCGTCTTTTCACACTGAGGACAACTGAGGGACTCAAACACAACTTATAAAAAAAGGTTCAAACATTCACTGATGCTCCAGAAAAAAAACATGATGCATTAATAGATGGGGGGTGAAAACATTTGGAATTTGAAGATCAAGGTAAATTGTATTTAATTTGTCTTCTGGGAAACATGCAAGTATTTTCTGTTGCTTCCGAAGGGCAGTACTAAATGAAAAAAAATGATATTCAAGCGAAAAATTTGGACCTCTTCATCCTGTTCAAAAGTTTTCACCCCCCGACTCTTAATGCGTCGTGTTTCCTTCTGAAGCATCAGTGAATGTTTGAACCTTTTTAATAGTTGTGTTTGAGTCCCTCAGTTGTCCTGCATGTGAAAAGATGGATCTCAAAATCATTCAGTCACTGCTGGAAAGGGTTCAAATATGCAAAAAATGATGGAAAACTGAAGAATCTGCAGGACCTGGAGATTTTTTCTGAAGAACAGAGCTCAGTTTAACTGCTCAGAATAAACAAGGGACTCATGAACAACCATCACACAACAAAAAAAAACAGTCGTAGATCATCCAGGTAACCACACACAGTATTAAAAATCAATGGTTCACAAACTTTTGAACTGGGTAATTTTAATAAATTCAGCCATTTTTTTGTCTTATGGATTATATGTAAACATCTTTTATGTAAAATATCTTACTCAGGACAGTACTAAATAAAAAAATAACATGCATTTTGTATGATCTCTCTTATTTTGTTGATTCTGCAAGTGGTTCACATACTTTTTCTTGCCACTGTATAAAATCTGCAAAGTTACAAAGCTCATAGTCACCCACAGAGGGATTTATTCTAACAGAGAACAATGATCCAAGATGCCTCGATCAAAGACCAGATATTACTTCCTCAAACCTCTAAGTCACAGTGTGAAATATTAGCATAATGACTGCCCAACGGCATATGCAAAGAAGGCAACACTTCAGTGAACTGTAGTGTTGTCATAGAGACACGTTGTTTGGATGCGAAAGCAAAACCGCTGTGGCCTTACAAAAACAAATGAAATTAGGAATCAGAGGTTAAGATGTATTTATAAAGCTCTTCCTGTGCAGTACAACCCAGAAGTTTGCTTGTGCACAGAGCATTTTACAGAGCAAAATTGCTTCCGATCAATTGGCTTGATCATCCGCATTTTCAGAATCTGACTTGGGCTCAAACTGATACGGTAAAACCGATGACATTATTAACTGCGCTTTTACAATTGCTTAACGCCTTGGAAGCTGAAGCTCGGGATTATGGTGGCATGACATTTCCAACACATGCTTGTGGTGGTTTGGCCAATCACAACACACAGGGTCTGCTGGCCAATCAGAGCACTCTGAGCTTTTCTGAAGAAGAGGCTTTGTAGAAATCAGCGTGTTTCGGACAGACTGGGGATAGAGGAGCTGCAATAATGTACAGTGTGTGAAACATAATGTGTTTTTTGAACATTGAAGTATTGTTGTCAAAAGTACCAACTTCAGTACCAAGTCGGTACTGAAATTTTAAAAATGTGATGATACCAGCATTTTGCTGTAGCATTTTGAACACTGTTGAACGGCCTCTGATTGGCCATTGTGTTCACGTACTCAACATCTATGTCTCTGATTGGCCATTGTTTTCACCTTCTCAACATCTATGTCTCTGATTGGCCATTGTGTTCATGCGCTCAACATATATGTCTGTGATTGCCTACAATGATCAACGCGTCAAAATCATTTTGTAAATAAATAGACAACTTTGATGCTCTTCACCGAGCGCTTACACAGATACACACAGGAGCGTTTGAAACAGGAGTCTATCAGCGGATTCCTAATATATCCACTGATAGACGGATCTGCTGATAGATGCCTGCTTTCAAACGCTCGGTGAAGAGCGGCAAAGATGTCTATTGTCATGTTATCCTATTCTATTACACCCAATAAACAAATTTATGATCTTTTAAAATAGCATCATATGACCCCTTTAAATTCAACAGGCCACTTTTCAATAGTCACCTTCATCTGCTTCATAAGCTCAAACATCTGCTCGGGAGGCAGGCTGGCTACTGCCCTACTGATGGACTCTGGGGCTTCTTCTGGTGTGCAGCCATCTCCATAAGGGGACTCAATAATTGGGGCACCAGTACCCAAACCTGAGGAAACAAGCATGCAGCTCAAACAAAATAGCCATTTTTATTACTCAAGATTTATAAATCAAAAGTTCAAACTGTTTGGGTGGAATATTACACTTAAACACTGAAACTTACTTTTGAGCTCCTCTTTATTCTTCTCACTAGCAGCATTATCGACGCGGAGGGCTCTGCCACTGAACTCTCTGCCGTTCAGGTTGCGCATGGCACTGAGCGCTGTCTCCTGATCCTGATACTCACAAAAGCCATATCCCTTTGGCTTACCGGTTTCTCTGTCATACACCAACCTGCAAGATGTTTTTTGTATTCTAGATCAGCACCAGGTTTCCAAAAAGAGACCAGAGCATGTTGTTGTTTCAAGCATTGTTGTTCATACCTAAAACTGACGACAAGTCCAACCTCTGAGAAGATGTCTTTAAGTTGCTCCTCTGTAGCCTCATATGGGATGTTTCCCACTGTTACAAAAAAAAAACATAAATCATATTGCACCCTGTTTTACTGTTGTAGCATCTGTTTAGAAGCTCGTCACTTTGTTTTATTGATGATCTGCTACTTTTTACCACTTTACACCACTGAATCAGTCCGTCCAGTGCAAAACTTAGTAGAGGGAACGTGATGTTACTTCATCATACAAGATATATCTGCAGTAGTTCTACACATAACGACTGTGTATACGTGAACGTGTATGCAAATAATATTAATTCAAATAATAAATTTAATAATATAGATATAATAAAATAATAATCCAAATATAGACAGTCAGATAAAGTGGTACATAATTTAAGACTAGTTCTAGGTTAGTGAGGTTTAGCTTAGCAGCTAATGAAACAAAATGGTACATACGAAAAACAAACTAATCCAATCTTTTCACACATACCGAAAACCGAGCGTAACGAGCGGTCCACTGCAGGGTCTCTGGCAGCTGCAGCTGCCGCGGCAAGTGCTAAATTAGCCATATATGAAATGATACAGTCACAGTAAACACGACCAAAGCATCAGAATAGACCGATGAGAAGCTGGAAACCGTGTGGTAACAAAATAGATGGCGCTACCGGGCGCTACACTACTGGTACATTGATATTTCAAAATAAGAGTCCCAGCAAGCGCTTTTTTTATATAGATTATATATCATCATATACAGTTGTGCTCAAAATTATTCATACCCTTGGTAAATATGATCAAAGAAGGTTGTGAAAATAAATCTGCATAGTTAATCTTTTTGATCTTTTATTTAAAAAAAATATATATAAAAATGTAAACTTTTATTGGAGAATAAGAATTTTAAATGGGGGGGGGGGTCTCATAAATGTTATAATTTATGAAATGTTCAATAAATGTTTTTGCTCTAATACACATTGCTCCCAATGAATCACACCCTTTTATTCAATACTTTTTGCAACCTCCTTTTGCTAAGATAACAGCTCTGAGTCGTCTTCTATAATGCCTGATGAGTTTGGAGAACACCTGACAAGAGATCAGAGATCATTCCTCCATACAGAATCTCTCCAGATCCTTCAGAGTCCCAGATCCGTCTTCTGTTCACCCTACTCATTTTCTATAAGGTTCAGGTCAGGGAACTGGGATGGCCATGGCAGAAGCCATTTTTGTTTTAATTTTGATGTTTGTTTTTGGATTATTGTCCTGTTGGAAGATCCAACCTTGGCCCATTATAAGACTTCTAGCAGATGCGGTCAGGTTTTGATTTTTTATCTGTTGGTATTTGATAGAATCCATGATGCCATGTATTTGAACAAGATGTCCAGGATCTTAGGCCCACAGCAAGGCCAATTCACACCGCACAGACAAACATCAACAAACAAGTTGGCTGTTGGAAAAATAACTGTCATGTTCAAACTGCCCCAACAGACACAGACAAACGCTGATTGAACATGTTCAGTCGGATGAAAACAAAGCCTGATTGACGCCAACAGACGGCGACAGGGATAACACACTGATCCGACAAAACCCAACAAAAGTGTTTGTTACACATGGGGTACTTTTTGTACACATGGGGTTCTTTTTTATCCCTGTGTGCACCAAACCCATCTTGAGTGTTTGCTGACTCTTTTTTTTTTTTTTTATCTGACCAAATAACCCGTCCCGTCTGAAGTTCCAATAGTATCAGTTACTTTTCAAATGTTATGGTCAGATTAAACAAACAAACAAACAAAAAAAAAAAAAAAAAAGAGCTTTTTGGCAGCAAACACTCAAGAAGGGTTTGGTGCACACAGGGATAAAAAAGTACCCCATGTGTTGTGTGCATTGATATACTGCTGTATCTTTAATGTTGTGGGCCTATTTTTCACAAAATTAATTATTGATAAAATGTCTGAGTGGCTCTCTTCCATACAATACAAGTAAATAGTGACCATGGTTGTCAAGCAAGAATTTCAAAGCCAGATTTTTAGTGAATAATAGCTTTAATTTCAAAATTATTGTATGACTTCAGAAGACTTGGAATATAATGCATGATACATCTCTTTATGCTTTTATAGTACTTTTGTGTCCTTTTTGCAACCTGACAGCCTCTGGTTCCTACCCACTTTCAGTGTATTGAAATACCAGCATTAGTATTTTTCAAAATATCTCCTTTTGTGTTCCACAGAAGAAATGTGGAAAATGGGTTTGAAACAACATGAGGATGAGTATGATGAAAGAATTTTCATTTTGTGGGTGAACTTTCCCTCTGAGACATCTTGCGGCCCCTTTCTAAGGTTACTTAGGCCCCCTACTGAACCTTGTTTGAGAGGCACTGGAATAAAGAGTCTTGTTTTTTGTTGTTGTTGTTGTTGTTTTTGTTAAAGAAACCAACATTAAATAATGCTGATGCTGATTCTGATGCTGATGCACTAGTCAAAACTCTCTGTTAAGTATTGTTTGTAAAAAAAAAAAAAAAAAAAGAATCACTTTACATGCATTTAGTGTTGTGAGCACAGGAGGATTTTGATTTGTTCTTGCGATTTACTGTAAACTAAATTTGACATTCAAGTGTGAGCATCAAACAGCCTTTATGAGTCTTGTGTTTTGTGTGAGTTCACACAGTTCTAGTTAATTAGTAGAATTAGTCATTTTATAAAATAATTTCTTATAAAATATAAATTAATCAAGACTATGTTGATCACTGTTTTGTTTATCATTTACTGTAAATCATGTAATACGTTCCTTCAGAACCTTGGACAGCTCCAACACTGACATTAAATCACGAAATTGCAATGACATGATAAGCTATATTTAACTATGTTTTAATAAATCTGTTCAGTGAGGACAACCTTATGTCCTCTCTCGTCTATAAACCACAAATGAAAGGCAGAAAATTGTCTATTGTTCAGCATTTATTTTGTTCATGGAGAGTGGAAATTTGATATTATAGCCTACATGAATTTATCATAACATAGCAGCAGCAATGCTTACAAAGCCGTGCCCTAACGGTTGGAGAGTCAGACTGGTAACCCGAAGGTTGCAGGTTCAATTCTCAATACCGCAGGAGCAAGGCACCTAACCCTCCCAATCGCTCCCCGGGTGCCACAGCAAAAAAAAAAAAGGCAGCCTTTCCTATCCCATAGGTGTGTGTGTCCACGGTTTATAGTGTGTATGTGTCTTCACTACTCACTGCTCCTAATGTGTGTGCACTAACTTGGATGGGTTAAAAGAGGACAAATTCCAAGTATGGGTTACAATACTTGGCCTTCACGTCATGTCACTTGTCAAATGTGGATTAGTCCTCTTTCCAGAAGTGATATAACTGTACGTATTAGATTATTTTAAAAAGTGTTTACTTTAGCTTGTTTTTTGCATTAAAGAGAATAAGGAATAAGACATATTAGGCCTCATTTGCCAGAAATCCTTAAAACCTTTTTGTTTGTTGCCATTTGATTTGTCTGGATATTGTCATTAAACATAGGCTATAAAAGGATTCATTTTAGTCTACAGTAAATTAATGCACATTCTAGCATACAAGGTCATTTGAACAAATATTCAGTATCAGCTTCATGTTCATTTTATGTTATTACTAAAACTAATCAAAGAAAAAATGATTGATAAATGTATCAAATGTTAGTGAATGTGCATTTGCCTGTGCATTCAGAATGAAATAATCTCTTGATATCTCCGCTTTTCAGACATTTTTTCCCCAGTGGTCATTAGAGATTTTCAGCTGATAACATATTTTAGAGCTGAGCATAACAAATTAGCAAGGCTATTTATGTTCATTACGAAAATGTTACCGTTTCAAAAAAAACATTAATTGACATCTCTTACTTTTTCAGACTGGAAATTACATTTTTATGATTTCCTGCCCTGTTGAAAAAAACAGCATATGCTGGTTAAGGTAGGTTTTGAAGCTGGTATGCTGGTTTGAGCTGGTTTATGCTGGTCCTAAGCTGGTCCTATGCTGGTCCATGCTGGTCCTATGCTGGTCCTAAGCTGGTCCATGCTGGTCCTGAGCTGGTCCTGGACCAGCTTAGGACCAGCATAGGACCAGCATAAACCAGCTCAAACCAGCATACCAGCTTCAAAACCTACCTTACCAGCATGCTGGTTTTTTCAACAGGGTGGTTTTCCTGGTTACAACAATAAACTGAAAAACTAACATCTTGTCTCGGCTCTGTTGAAAATTTAAATAGATGCTTGTCTGACACTTTTATCCAAAGCATCTTACAGTGCATTCAAGGCTATATTTTATCAGTTTGTGTTTTTCCCTGGGATTAAAACCTATGATCGTGGCATTGCTAGCATCATGCCCTACAAGTTGAGCTATAAGTGTAGCACTGGGCCAAGTTGCATTAATTAAAGTCTACTTTAATTGGTGACTGAATTTGTAGAAAAGGCAATCAAGCAGTAATGTGTGATGTTGGGTAAGCATTAAAGTTAACAGTAGGGGTCGCACAAACACTATTTTTGACTTCAGGCTAGCAGAGAAGCACGCAGCTAGTATGTCGCCTGTCGCCGTCATTAACCAAATGATTTTATTTACAGTTGGGCTAATGGCGTTGCAATTTGATTTATTTTCAACCAAATTATACAAATATTATTTATTTATAGCACTAAGAGTTCCACAGGCATTTTTAAATAGCCTATCCTCCCATAAAATGTACGTATCATAGAGACGGAATTTGTACATTGTTGTTCGAAACCACAGTTCACCAGGATCGTTCATAGAAGACGCGACGTCGTTCAGTGAACCAAATGTCTGCAAACCTTAACACGAAAAACGCTTGGTTCCACTGGGGCTCGAACCCAGGACCTTCTGCGTGTAAAGCAGACGTGATAACCACTACACTATGGAACCACTTGCTAAAATCCTACTCGTGTGAGCAAGACAAAACAGACAGGCCTCCAAAGTGGCCGGATTACGCCCATGCATCGCATTTAACAGAGCATAAAGGTCTTTGTTTGATTGTGCTGTTGAGGTTGGCTCTATTGTTATCAGGTGACACTTTCGATGTGTATTTGCGTGTCCATCTCAATCCGAGCATTCAGCTGGGTCAGACAGACTAAAATCACCCTGACCCAACTTTGTTGTATTAACTGCATTGAATTGTAAGTGTTTTTTCTATTACTTAATAGCCTAATAATAATTTTAAATGATGGCGTAAATAAAAACACTAGACCCTTTTCAGTAATTTTTACTCAATTTTCTCTTGCACTATCCCATGCAAAGCTCAAGTTCCAAGGTATGTGGTGTCTATCTATCTATCTATCTATCTATCTATCTATCTATCTATCTATCTATCTATCCATCCATCCGTATGTCTGTCTTGTCTCAGTTGATATCAAAATATTCAAATATGATGTATTTATTATATTCAGTATGGGGTTAATATGCAAACAGCTCAATATATTCTCTTCATTACATTGCTTCAGGCAAAATGCGTGCATAAAGCTTGATGCACTTTTTAATTAAAATCACATCACAGTTCCTAATTTTACTGAGCATTCTTGTGAAAGCTATAGACTTGTTATTTTTACTCTTATGTGTCAAATAAGAGTTGACAAGGGCTGTAAATGTCCTTTTGTCCAGGTTGTAACACACAAAAAAAAAAAAAAAATGTTGTAAGGTATTGTCACATTGGGCGCATTGCATAAAGATTGAAAAGCTTGGTAGACCAGAGTGAAAAAACAGTGAAGAACTGTAAAATACAGTCACTCAATCAACGCAATTTCTTTAATTTACATCCCTAGTGTTTGAATTCTTTAACACCTCTCATTTTCTGAAGGATAAGCAAACGCCCTGCAACCACAGGCCCATGTAATGTGTGAAGTTTTCTCCTTGGTTTCAGTCACCATAAGACCCTGCGCTCTAATTTTACGGCACAGTCAAAACGCTAAGATAAAGCAATCTTAAAAGTACAAGGAAAAAAATTGACAATTATTCACCAATTGCTTTTTCCCCTGGAACTTAAGTTTCTATATTGTTAATTATAAATAAATAACTGCATTGTTTTAATTGGTACTGGAGTTTATATCAGTATAAGAACCTCTTCAACATAGCAGGTACAGTAGTGGTGTGCAGTGTGTTGTGAAATGGAGGCGGCAATATCCTCAGTTTTTTTTTGAATATAATGTAAATTCGAATCTAAGTTACACTTAATGTTGTCACAATTTCCTGGTTAAATAAACATTACATTAAAAAAGAAAAACCAAATATAATTCTATTTTGTATTCATATACTATGTAATTAATGTTCTTTTTATTAAAACCAAGTATAAATCTCATCAAGTTTGTGTTTTATTCCAAAATAATAACTAAAGGAAGTAACAATTTAAACAATATATTTTATTTGTGAACTGATGTTCAGCTGTTCTTTTTAAAAGTCAACTTATTTTCATAAGTCATCAAGCTCGGTAAACACTGGTCACAGACATGAAGATGTAGCCTACCTATAATTTATATAGTTATATTATATAATTTCACCAAGCTGATTGGTCACTAAAAATCATCATGTTTTTCATCATGTTTTAGGCCATTTGAAATTTGATTTTGACATGGCATAAAGTGGTGATATCTAAGTGGCTGAGTTGTTTACTTACTTTTTAATTAGTCTTCCCATTAAAGCTACAATATGTAAATTTTTCGCCTTGAGAGGTCGCCTATTCAAAACAAAGGCGTAGTTTGATGACGCCAAGTTTGAGCGAGGAATCTTGGGAAATGTCGTCTTCACCTCACAGCCAGTGGAAAAAAATTGGGACGGGACTCGAGCAGAAATCATGTTCATGGATGAGATTATTAACGTTACTGTAGTATGAAGCAGCGCAGGGCCGAGTGATGTTGGAGCTGAATGAGGCTGCTGGAGCGATTGTTAATGAGAGACGAACACAACACACAACTTTTATTATGCTGCAGTTGCCGCTTCTGCTTCTTCCGGTCAAGCGTATGAGGTAACACAGCGCTGTTTATCATATTAGATACATTTGACTGTGTTGAAAATGATGTTATAACGTTACTCTGTGCGTTCGCTCGGCGGCTGCTGTAAAACACTTGTTGCACACTGCAGTAAGCTAGATCGATTTTAGAATATCATATTAATAAATGCTGGGTGGCTTGTGTTGATAAATGGCATGCAATTAATTTTAAAACGTATTGTATGATGGAGAAAATGCTGTATTAGCTACTTGACAAAATAGTGTTTTTCTCTGAGGCATGGTAAAAGCATGGTACTCTCGAAAATCAAGAAAACTAGATTTAAACAATAAGACTAAATGTGTTGAGCTATATAACTATAATTCGTTTTCTGTCTATGTAACCAAACAGTTGTTCCCTTGTCTAATAAAACGTAATATATTAAAGTGTCTTTAGTGTTTTGATGGTTTCTATAAAAATAAAACCAGAAACCGAGGGTAACGCGGATATGACACCATTGACAGGTGACTCCCGTACACGTCCCGTATCCTTGTTTAAAATCGCGATTTTCTCATGATTTACAAATAGTTGGAAACATTTGGGATATTGTAAGTACTCAACTGAACAAAATATATAACACTGGCTTAGTGGTTTTTTGGATATTTTACTGCAAAAATCTTACTTATTGTAGCTTTAATGCCATTTTGTGTTAACAAGACAAGAGGCGGTATTTATCGCATGAACCAATCATATCCATTGATAACCAATCACATTCAATAGTAACGTGATGGAGGCATAGCCTCCTCTCATTTGACTTCCCCCATTCATTCTCAATTACCCCCCATCAAACCCACCGCACGCTTTATGGTATGTTAAAACTCAATAGGCTCAGGGGAGGCAAGAGAGACATGACTCCTGCTGTAACTTTATCTGCTGTTGTCGCTGTTAAACAGCGTTACTTTGAAAAAACGAGTGATTAATACACTTTTTAAAGTCACATTTTGTAATATATGCATTGTTTTCTTTTTATAATATGGTTTATTTTCTCATCCAATTTTTTGAGGTGGCACTGTCTCCCTTGCCTCCTCGGAGGAAACGCCCCTGGTACAGTCCCATTAAACAAATCTCTTTGGAAGCCCCCTCTTGTTGCAGTTGCAAGATGTAATGTCCAAATAATATGAAATTACACTGCAAATGTGAGAAATAAAGCTGCAAAATAAACGCATTATGTAAATAATACATTGCAAAAGAAACAACAACATCATGAAAACAACAAAGCTACAAAAAAGTGTTCTGTTCTGGACCAGGATCAGATTTCTTCATTTATTTCACATTGTCTATGTAGCATTTTTTTTCTACATAGCTCATCTGGAGGCCCCTGGCAGTTTGGGGCCCCATTGGCCCAGTCCACAATCCATCACATCCATTGAACGCACAAAAAGGACCATGTATGAAAGGCTTTATTATTTTTATAAACAGTTGCACATGAAAATAGTAGAAAGCAGTAAAACCCAAAAATATTGTAGCTAAGTCTGTTCACCTATCCGCACGAGCTCAGGTAGGACTTCAGAGGAAGGAGAGCGTGGCTTATAACCAGTGCACGCGGCAACGGAGCCTGGTCACCTGTGGGAACGCAGCCGGCTTTAGGACCCAGCGTGCGCGATTTTCCTCTCCAGCTGCTGCGGCGATGAGGGAAGATCGCGAGGAGAAACCCAAAATTCACAGTGTTAAATCCTCCACTGAATCATACTATTGGACGGCAACGAAAACAACAGGCACAGACACTTCCTCTTGCATTTGGATGAATACGTCAAGTTCAGATGCATAGGAAAACAGTTTGGGGCCGTTAAGGTAAGGCGGCGCGATTCCATGCGATTAATAACAAAGGCGCTATACTGGCGAGCGAGGGGGCATTAAAGGGGGCATTGCACAACGCAATGGAGGGCGACAGTCAACTCTCTAAACTTTGCACTTGTACATGAGTGCATCAAAGTCCTAACATCCTGTCATGACGAGATCTAACCATCTGAAACGGTTGGATGTATCAATACAGTGCAAAGACAACATGCGGTAACATTTGAAAATATATGGATAATGTTGTGTCCTAAACTGACCGCACGCGATCACAAGAGACAATGTCATTATGTGCGTTAAGGCCTACGAAAGTGATGCATCGCGCAAATGCGCGTTAATTCACGGTGAAATAAGTTTGGATATCTTTTGCATCCCCTCAACCTGCCCACTTCATGTGCTCTCTCCCACCCTTGCGACATTACCTCAGTCATGCAGTGGAGTATGCACCGGCCAGACACCTAAGTTTGCACTGTTGCACGGCCTTTCTGTTGTCATTTCCCGTGCCAGTTCTTTTAAATTGTATTTTGAAACTTAAGTTGTAAATGTTGCCCAAGATGTGACGCTCATTTGCAGCCACTGCAGGCCTGTTTAAAGCAGCTAATGCTGGCAATTTGACACTAATCAAGTGAAACTTTTAAGAATCTCTCAGTCTCCTTACAGTTAAGGTGATAATGTGTCAGCCTTCATGATAGATAGATAGATGCGGTCATGTGTGGCACGTTCGACTTGTTTGCGATATTATAGCTTTTAAAAATGCCATTAGTCCTCGTTGCAGTGAGTGCGTCCGTCTGAAATGATTGTCTTACTCTAATGTTGCAGTCACAATTAATACCCTGTATTTTTACGACAATATCAGTGTTAGAGCCTCGTGAAGACGTGATGCTCGCAGCGCAGTCTACGGGGTCAATTTGCATTGGAGCAGTTATGACAAAAATAGGTCATCGGCCCAAAAATGTTAAAACTCACATCTGTTTACGTTGATGTTTTTAAGGAGGGACAAAACGGGAAATTTGTGCGATATCGTCATGATGATGATGCAGTGTCATTTTTCTTTCGGAATAAAAGCCTGTTTATTCTTACGCTAATCATCAAAAGTATAAGCAAAACGAAATTATACAGAACTACACAGGAACTAACTTAACAGAACTACAGAATTGTATGCTGTCAATGTCTAATCTTGTGCTTCTCTGCTCAGTAAGACTTCATCTGAAGAAATGGCTGTGACTGACTGCAGGGACAGTGACACTGATTTGGTCTTGAGATATTAATTATAATATTGTGGTTGCTGAGCATGATTGTGAGTTACAGTCAAGATCAGCCTAAAACAGAAAAAAAGTTGGACCACAAATAATGAAGACTCTAAGTTAATGATGTTTTAACCTGTTGGAAAGCTGTTATTGTTTTGTTTGGTAGTGCAAAATTGTGGTACATAACTGGTGTTGCAGGTTCATGACGCTGGTGCATTTTTAAAAAAGATTTATATTGTGAATAAGCGGTTTTGCGAATATTATAATGTTGAATATAGCAGGAAAAAGGCTGTTAGGATGTAATAAAGAGTGTTTGGCTGACATGTTTACAATGCACAGTGGCTGAGGCTGAAAAGTAAGGGTTGCTTGTTAAATCCAAGATCAAAGAAGTCAGTGAATGGCTACTGGACAGCTGATGGACCTGATTTAGCTATCATCATGCCTATTGTCTTGTCTTGATACGAGAAAGATAACCTCAGATTGTTTGTCTCTCACTGCTGAAAAAGTGACTGATTATTTCAAGATAAGCATGAGAGGCAGAAAAAATTATCTTAAATTCAGCTAATTTAGTGAGAACAGACTGTATAGATGCACAGGAGAATGATATGTTTGTATTATTATAATTGTCATCATATCCTTACAGAGCTTGTTTTTAGTCAATTGGAAAAATGTGACCAGTTTTCTTGTTTTCAAAAACTTCATAAAACATGAATTTGTAAAGAATTGCATAATAATTAAATAAATCTTGAATTGCTCCTGTTTGAATGTCAAAACAGACTGAAAGCAAGGCCATTGTAATAAGCTGCAGCAAATCTAATGATGTTATGTCAAGGTCTTGTTTGCATTAAATACTCATAAAACTTTTTACTCTTTGATCTTACAGTGACATGATTTAGCCTTCAAATGAGGGAAATTGCTCAGAAATAACAATAACATTCGCTCAACAGCAACTGGAGAGTAACCTAGTAACAGTCCAGCACTGCTGAAACATAAAGTGAAGCTCCAGTGATATTTTGTAACAGCTGATGCTTGTCACCTGGCAAAAAATGAATAAATAAAATGTGAAGGTCAGTGGTGGGCTTTTTTAGAAGTTAGGAAGGGTAAATCCACCTGAGGATCCCAGTTTTTAAGATTCCTGTTCACCTAAAAGAGATTTAGTTAGGCCTCATGATGGTGTTTTAATTGAACTTGTGTGTAAAAGCTTTTCATGTATTGCGCAGCATATTGTAACAAAGAAGATAATGTTCCTCATAGGCTATTTCATTTAGGTTGAAAATATAAATAAAGACGTCTCGCCCCATCAGTGTGCACATTCACGTGCATCCACTGTTGATGATCGTTCCCTGGGTGTCCTGTAGCAGACATCGGTCTCGTGGCTCTACTGAAATAGTTCGAGACCCAGCAGGGTTTTTATTAATTCCGCTGCAATGTTTGTCTCAACTCTTTCTGTGCCGGCCCACGTGTGCGAATTTGAACACGAGATTATACCAATATGCACGTGCTACTCGGCGACCCTCGCGTGTTGCGTCCGAGAGCAACGGTTTAATTGAGAGAGAGGGTGTATTTTCACTTTGTTGCTCGGGTAGGGTTTGCAGTTTAGCGCACCGTTGCGATCCCCTTTCCCCTTGAGCGGCTGGATTCTCGCGGTGCATGCTGGGACCTGCAGTCCTCGCTCCTCCCTTCTCAGGGCGAACGCGGTCAGGGCGTGGATGTCGGAGCACTACAACTCCCACACGAGCTCGGCTCCATCTGCCCCTCTCTCTCTCCCACCAGACCAGAGACAGAGAGATACGGTACGAACCCCCCCGGACTTTCAGAACCGAAAATCGTCGAGATTAGTGAACTGCGAGCGACAAGAACGGAAGACCGGATTAAAGCCATTATCTTGATGCGCAAACATCTTCCAAATGTCGGTCAAACGGGTTGGTGCACGTTTGTACAATCTGACATCGTTATTTGGCTCGCTAATTGCCTTTTGGAATTATTCGGGGTTGTATAGACGAAGGAGTCGGTTCTGGGGCTGTGGCATGTCATAACACTTTGATTGTTGGAGCTGCTTCGCTATGGAAACATTTCGTGTCGTACGGTGGCAGAGTAATGCAGACCGAGTTGTTAGAGGGGAGACTTCGCTGCGCAGGGATCTGAAAATCGCTCCTTCAGTTTCGTACACCTTGCTCCGTACTAAATAACGCTCTCCCCGCGTGTCACGCAGCACAAGTGACGATAATAATAAGGAGCGTATGGAAAACTCGGTGACCCTATTAGTTTTCAAACACTCTACGAGGGCAGTGTGGAGAGGGACAGCCAAAGTACGATGTTTCCTCGTGAATGAGATATCATCCAACCTAAATGTGCGCGTGACATTTCTCTGCCCGTGTATTTTGTGTCGAGTTCTAATTCAGACGTCATAGCTCGGCTCGCGCTTAGCGAAAAACCAACGGTCACTTTTATAGTTTGACAGGATTCGGCCAGTACGGACGCGTCGGTTAGTTTGGCTAGATTGTGGCCACACGGACTATGTAGGCTTTCGTTTCTTTCTCCGAAGGAAAACGTCTATTTCGGCTAATCCCCGCTCGCGGGACCTACATTTTGTTGTTTTTGTGTTTAAACATCGGCGTTATTTATCTCTGACTCCCATTTCAGCACGCGAGGCGCTTCGTGTCACCTGAGAGTCTCTTGTATTGTGTGATACGGTTTTTTAGTAGCTCCAGCTAGAACGAGCGAGTGGGTTGGCCAGAGAAACAAACATTTCGGTCTGTTTTAGGACGATGCTCTGTCCTAATATTAAGCTTCCTGTGGATACGTGACATTGGCTGGTCATCGACTGCTTTTCTGCATCATCCTTTGTGCATAATAAGCTCCGGGCTGCGGAGCTCCGACAGACTGACCGGGAGACCGCGAGTGTGCTGAGCTCCAGTCTAGAGAGGAGAGACGATGCTTATTTCCTCGTCTCCGTTTATCATTGCGCTGGTAACCCCATTCAGAAGAACGAGGGCTGAAGAAAAACACGGGCTCCCACTCCCACTAATCCTGCGTTTTCAATAATTGAGATGCCTCAAGATGAAAAATGTCTGAACGAAAATGATCGGTTCTATCTTTAGCAGCAGATATAATCGCGCATATAACACATCATAAACTTTCCAATCATCAGACTTTCGCTAAAGGCCTATACGGCTTGGTTATGCCATGCAGACACTTAAGTGTAACGACATCAGTTAGATCTCATTTTAAGTCAAAAAGATAAGCAGTTCATATTTTAAGACATCTGTCACCTGTATCGTCAACGTGGTGCTGCTGCGCTCACCTGCATTCTGATGCGAGTTTACGGTGTTTATGTTTGCATATGGAGCTCAGGTGCTTAGATTTGGTTATTTGTGATGGTTATGTGTGCCCTTTGATTTTCCTAAGTAATATTCAGGCTTATTCATGTCTTTTTCTTTTAATTAAGAACATAACCTCGAGAGATAGATCAGGAAGATTTCGTCTCGAATGCAACAATGTGTAACTTCAATTCGAGTTCAGAACATTCGGTTTGATTCCCACTTGCATGAAATTCCAGAAAATACCAGGAAATTTTAAAATTGATACTTCTAGGCAAAGCATAGTCATTACAATGAGTAAAAGTCATGGACATTTGTATAGTGAGTTTTAGGTTTTTCTTATGCTCTGCTCTGTAAAACCAGAATTTACAATTTTGTTATATACAAATAATTATGATCGTTTAAATCTATTTATTTGAAAATCTATTTATTTTTCTATGCCTTTATCTGGCATAGAAATTTAAATCCACCAGTGCAGTTTTTAAAATTATTTAAAAATCCATATTCTCTAATTATGCGTGAATGGAAAGGTTACTGAAATTAATTTGTCAAAAAGTGTGGGAACCCTGTATATTGATTTGTTTGGTTGGGGTCTGATAGGAGATTTGCAAGGCCCTACACATAGCGCTATTGGAATTAGATTAAATCACAGCTTGACCACCTCATTATAAGTAAACATTTTAGTAATGCACACTCTGTGACTGTGGACATGAGATGCTTCGCCTTTATCTAATGCCTGTAAAGAGCCTGTGTTAGGCACAGCATCACATTAATGGTTGCTCTGTTCTGTCTGCACTGTTGATGTTGTCTTGATCTACTGCAGTTTGTCCCACTGAGGTAATGAGGCAGTAAAACCAGCATCAACTATTGCATGGCCCTGCATCCTTTATCCTCAACCCCTGGCATTTGTGGCCTGTCGTGCACTTGACCATTTCCCTCCATTGCGCTGTGTGAGGGTTTGGGATCTGATCAGTATTGGGTGCTTTGCTTCTTTAAAAAGAGGGGAATCAGAGTATGCAGACTTTGACCACATGCAATGTGCATTAAGAGGATGTTGTTGCAGTAACAACTGTCCCTTCAGCTTTGGGAGCTGAGGTTTTTGCTCTTCTCAGTTTTAACTGAGTGTTTGGTGTTTAGGTACTCTCTTGTGTACTTGAAATTGACTTGCTCTCAATCTCAGAGAGAGTCATGGGTCAAACTAAGCGTTTCGTCTCAGTTTCGTCTCTCCTACAGCAAAAGATGACGGCATGCATTTGCAAACATATAATTAAAAAGTGTAAATTGCTGGAATACGGTTCAGAGATCATTGTATTCTTTTCAAATCTGTTATTTAAATCTGAACGCTTTAAGTATAATATCTATTCCTACTCAAGCCATGGTCTGAAGGAAATTGTGACATCTTGACTAAGGAAACCTCTGTTACTCACAGGAAGTTTCCTGCCTGTCTCGTATCACTGACTGTAACAAGAGAAGTGATGTTGTGGCCTCATGGTTAGAGTGTCATTTTTGTCAGAATACAGGGAAAGAGACTTAAAACATGCAAGCGTTCTTATCAATCATAATTAAAGCTCATCCATGTCCATCTTTTGTTAAAATTCTAGAAGTGTTTATTTTAGACATTTTGAGTAGAGTTGGTTTGATTTTTATTTCTGACAAATGAGAAGGATGACTAGAAATATTTCATATCACTCAAAAGTTCTTGAAAGTAATGTGAATGATACATGTAGTTCTGCACTACTAATAGGGTTTATCAGTTGTAAGAATGTTTGGTGAAAGTATAACCAACTAAACCATTTTTAATGAATGTTCTAACAAGATTTTAGTTGCCTCAGTTCAAATGCCTCTTTGCAATGTGAAATGTAGAGAGTGCAGTGATCTATATTTTACATTTGAAGGTCTGAGTTGACCTTGGCTGAACTACACATTTATCTTCTGCAATCAATTATAGGTATACAAAAAAAAAATAATGAAGTGAAAAATCAACAGCATGGCTTAGCTATACTTTTTTCTTTGATGAAGCAAACCGAATTCTTATCTTATCACAAATATTAACATCCATTGAAAGGGGTTAGTATGTTGTCCAATAGCAGATTATTGACTGATCAATGAATGATTTTCTTTATTTTAAAAAGATTTAAGACTATGAATGTTAAACATTTAAAAAGCTATTTTTTTAATGTTCCAAATTGTAACTTTTCATTTGAAATAATTCTACATGCTCAATTTGTGCACTTTTTTTTTTAAAGCTGTTTTTTATTATCTAATTCTACTACAGAGCTGCAAACTACCCAGAGGAGAATCCCATAAAGAGTCACTTGTCCACACACACTGAGTAATGTGTTGAGAAAACGCCTATGCAGGTAACATATATTTCATTGTTATAGTCTGTCTCTTTCATGATATTTTCACTTTCTCCCTAAGTCAAACTAAGTCAAAAGTTCCCTGTTTCTCTGCTCAGGTGGATCCCTCACCAATGAATGTAGGGGATGGAGGGACGGTGAACAGAGAGAGCAGTGCCCCTACCCACATGTCTGAGAGCATGGTGGGGAATCCACAGCAGACACTGCCTCTCGAACTTAGAGGTGACGTACCTCAAAGTCAGCAGAACAAGCTGAGGGCGACCACAGACTGTAAAACGCCCGACGTCTGCTCAGAAGCCAGCAATTCAAATCATTGTCCCCAAATCCAACCCTCCCAACCCCACAGCAATGTGTTTAGCACGGACCCCGTGAGCACACCGTTGCCTGATCGGACTGAGGTTTCCAAAGGCAAGGTTGACAGTGCTGGCATCTACTCCACTCACCAGTGGCCTTGTGGTAAAAAGGTCACCGCAGAGGACCCTGTGAACTCTGTTCACTCTAGTATAAACCTAAACAAGAAGACTAACGCACCAGCACCCACCCAGCCTGTAATAAGCGTTCCTTTAGGGTTCCAGTGCTCTACGCTGTTTAAACCCGGCCAGCCTGTTGCTTTCCTTCCCTCCTCCAATTTTTCTCCTCCTCTCTGTAAGATCACATTGCCACCAGGGTTAGGTCAGATTGCAGCACTGAGAGAAGCCACTGCTAGCCAGTTTCAAAAGGACTGCCCAGCGCAAAGCTCTTGTTCGAGCACGACACCTATGCTCAAAACATACCCGTATCACTTTTCCGTGGGGAGAGGACCCGGTGCTGAGAAGAAGACTCGGTCTGCAGGATCCAAAGTCAGATGTGACTCTTTGTCCAAGGGCTTTCAAGGTGGATCTGAGCATAAAGCCACAATGTCTTCTGTAGCAGCCCCAGCTCTAGCCCTTCCAGTACAGCAAGCCACAAAGGGCTCGGCTCCACCAACCCATTTCACTATTTCTCCCACTGCTGCCATCTGCTGCAACCCAGCTCTGGCAAATATCACCACTCAAAGTCGGCTGCTTAGCCTTGTAGAAAAAGGTTCGACGTACCGAGGTGCTGAAAAGACCTCGTTAGCGTATCTGAAAACAAAAACTCTGTCCACTCCAGATGAGCATAATGTTTCCTGCCCCGTTGAGTCAAGAGATGTGCCCCTTGATCTGTCTGCAAAGTCCAAGCGACAAAAAAACATTAAAGATACTCAGAACCCATCAGTGACCACGGAACATCATTCTGCGGACTCTCATCAGAAAAACATTGCTGGTTCTAAAAAAGTTAATTCTGCTTCTTTTGGGTCATCCAGTACATATGACACCCAGAGAAATGGTGCAACACAGAAATCATCTTCAAAACTAACTAATCACCATGCTTTGGAACCCAACGCATCCTGGGCCAAAGGCTCATCTCCTGGTTCCTTGAATAATCTCCCTGGTACATATGTAGGTGTGGCAAGCCCCATTTTAGCATCTACTTTACGTAGCAAAGATGGAAAAGGTGCTGCTTTTGTTGAAGATCTTCAGACATTTGCCAAACAGGAAACCATCTCCATCATTGACCAAGGAGAACAGCTGGTTTGTAGAGAGAGGAAAGCACCATTTGCTGTTAAAGGTGCTCAGCATAATAAAGGTGGCAAGCTCTCAACAGGTACTCAACAAGATTTTTTATCAACCCAGTTATGTACTACAGCAAATTCACAGCCCCACCGGAAGTCTGTTGGTGGAAAAGAAGGGACCCTGTTTACACCTCCAGTTAAATCCTTGTGGCAACCACCTTGTGTTCTTTCCCAAGGATCATCTCTGCAGAAGAGGCCAAGTCAGACTCAGGCACCCAAGACTAAGAGTTCCCTTGGTTCTGATAGAGTCCTGTTCCATAACTCTCATTTAAGCCCAACTAAAGTAGAGGATGAAAAGTGGGAGAAGGCCAAATCCCCCCTGTCCAACCTGGAGTCAATAGTGAAGCAGAAAACTCTTGAGACCACTGCGCTTACTGGTGAGAACTACTGTAATCTGTCTTGTGTGGGATCCAAGAGGCCTGAGGTAGCCAGCGTGCATAACAGGTGTCAGGACTCCACGTTGCAGCAGACTCTTACAACTGGTTCTCCTCCGTTCAAGGCCATAGAAGGACAGGTCATGAATTCAGACAGAACCTCTCCACAAACAGATGCTACAGCAGCTCTAAGCAGACTGGAGATCACAACCATTCCTGTGCCCAAGGATAAGGGACGAGAGAAACAGGCAAAACAGACAGAAAATCTAGTGTCTGATGGTAGACAAAAAAATAAATCTAGTACCCCTAGTAAAAGGAGTGCTCCCAGTGTTAAAGGAGAATGGATGGAAAGGAAATTGGCTCAACAGTTAGAGGATGAGACGGCAAAAGAGGAAAAGGCATCAGAGAGGAAGGCTTCTTCTCATGTTAAGGTAGAAGGAATAGCCTTTTCCCTCCTTCAGAGCCAGACTGTAGAGGCAGAAGGAGAGGCAAAAATGAATGGATCCAAAGAGGAGATACCTTCCAAAGGCAAAGTATCTGCCACCAAACAGAAGAACCTGAAAAAGCCTGCCAAGGAGAAGACACCTTCTGAAGTGCAAAAAGAGACTATGACAGTAACTAAAAAGCAAAAAAATAAAGACAGACCATCAGTCAAGCAAGGCACATACCATAAAAAGGTAAGCTTTATTTTACTCTGAACATTTAGTGGTTCATTTTTATTATAGTGTGTGTAATATATCACCAACTATTCCATAAACCATGACTGATTACATTAAAATTTCCCTTAAAGGGATAGTTCACCCCAAAAAGAAAATTCTGTCATCATTTACTCACCCTCAGGTTGTTCTAAAAGTGTATGATTTTTTTTCTTCTGCTTGAACACAAAAGAAGATATTTTGAAGAATGCTGGTAACCAAACAATTCCTATTGACTGCCAAAGTATTTATAATTTTTTTTCTCCATACTATTGTTATATATTCCATACTATTTTCCATACTATTTGATAACCATATTATATACCCATATTTTTCAAAATATCATCTTTTGTGTTCATACAGAAATTCATACAGGTTTGGAACAACTTGAGGGTGTGTAAATGATGACAAAATTTTCATTTTTGGGTGAACTATCCCTTTAATTCAGTCAAGGGGTGGGAGTATGACCAAAATCTGATATCACAGCTAGGGCTGGGCAAAAAAATAGTTTTTTCGAATAATCGTTTTTAAACTGTGGTCAATTCGATATCGATTCTCAAAAGCCACGAATCGAACGTTAAACATAATACCTGATTGATGTTAATCTTATTACTAGTCTTCTCCAGTAGATGTCATCCTCTTATTTACCTTTGCATGACAGCAGGGACCCTGTCATTCATTCAGTGCTTAACATGGCAGATGCAGGTATGCCTTCCAGCGTGAAAGACATTCCAAACAGACAGTTGAAGTAAACTGTCACCGTCTTGATCGGGACAGTTTATAATTTGCACACGTTTTCAAGCCTTGCCAATTTAAGCATTTAAGAGAACTTGCGTGCTGTGTGAGAAGTTTTGTGTGTGCAAACAAAAAGCTGCGCTTCACAGACAGTGTGCAAATAATAAAATAAATTTTCTTTCCCGCATTGGCAAGTATCCTAGTAAACATAGTCGGTTATGGCTTAAGTGAAAGACGACGCATGTCTATCAGAATATTGGATCCGCGCATTAGTCTTAAAGTGACAGCAGCCTAATATTCCTGCTGCTGTCTGTGATTTTAATGTTAATCAAACTACAAAAGACAAAAAAATCACTCACTGCTCTTCACTGAATAACTTTGTGAAAATGGAATCATTGATTTCATTGAATAGAAAATTGAGAATTGAATCGAATCGAATCTTGTGAATCCGAATCGAATCAGGACATCTGTATCGATACCCAGCCCTAATCACAGTGTTTTTGTCATGAGAAAAGTATATGACAAAATAGTAATTTCTGCTGGACATTCAGCCAAAAATGGTTTAAAAACATGTGATAATGTCTGTTTATCATCCAGTAAATTAAATACTTGAAAAATGAAAGGTATTTTATCTCATTTGATTATTTTCTCATTTTATTTGCACCTTGATGGAAAAGTTGCAAACGGTGTAAATGGAAAAACAACTTTCATTAACATTTGAGTTCAAAACAAAAGGCTTAAATGGTAAATCTAATATTAAACTGATTGTTTTGATTATAAATTATGATTGGATTAGCCACATATTTGAACTTTCTGTATATATCATCATGCCCCTCAGCCCCCATGCAGGGATTAGGAAAAAATATGCCATTTAAACCTTTTTTCATTTTTAATTCATCTTTTTATTTTAACATTTTTGTTTTATGTTTGCATTGAAATGTAGAGAATATAAGTAAATTTGATTTGAAAAAATGTAATTGTTAAAGGGTTAGTTCACCCCAAAATGAAAATTATTCCATGATTTACTCACCCTCAAGCCATCCTAGGTGTCTTTCAGACAAACATAATCAGAGATATATTTAAGAATATCATGGTTCTTCCAAGCTTTATAATGGTAGTGAACGGGGGGTGTTTTGAAGCCGTCAAAAATGCATCCATCCATCATAAATATAATCCATACGGCTCCAGGGGTTTAATAAAGGACTTCTGAAGTGAAGCGAAGGGTTTTTGTGAGAAAAATATCCATATTTAAAACTTGAAGTAAAATAACTAGCTTCCGCCAGATGACCGTACGGATACTGCGCAAGTCGACTTATACCAAATGAGTAACCCGTCATGTGATGTATGACGCAGGATGTAGGAGTAGCGTAAGATTAGACGCCTTTGCGGTTTAAACAAATATGGCTGGGCAACAAACTCAAGCTCCTCTTCTCTTATATCAAAATCCTCCGACATTTCTCTTTAAAATTTGTCATTTTAGACTTATATTTCATGACCGGTTTTTGTTTTGCTCTATCCTCTGCGTTTCCGCGTTCGTCATTACATCATGCGTTGGGTCAGGGGTTACTCTTCCGACGCAAATCGATGCGTACGGCCATCTGCCGGAAACTAGTTATTTTACTTTTTTTTTCTTACAAAAACCCATCGCTTGGTTTCAGAAGGCCTTTATTAACCCCCTGAAGCCATATGGATTAATTTTTTATGATGGATGGATGCATTTTTTTGGGCTTCAAAACAAGATAGTCATATACACCTAGAATGGCTTGAGGGTGAGTAAATCATGGGATAATTTTCATTTTTGGGTGAACTATCCCTTTATTAAAATATGGTTTGATATAATGCAACATTTACTTTCGGCCCATGGCCCTCAGTCAAGTTTTATTTTTGACCCTTCGTAGTAAAAAGTTTAGTCACCTCTGCTTTAAAGGACTGTTTTGGGTTTAAAATAAGTTTTCAAAATCCTTTTGATTTGTCAGTCAGTTTTTTTTTTTTAAGGCCTGTTCATACCAAGGTCAACAACTATAACAATAACGATAAAGACAGTTCTAAAAATCATTCTAAATATAAAAGAATAGCAGAGTCCACACCACAACTATAATGATAACAGCACAGAGAAAAAACAATATCGTTGGAATCACTTTCAGAGCTGATGAACGATAAAAACATTGACAGACAATCAGAATCCATTCTGCTTTAAGAGTGCGAACGTTTAAAGCGACAAACTTCAGCGCGTGCTTATAATAAACAGAACAATATTGTCCGCTGGTGTGAACACTAATATAGTTATTGTTATAGTTATCTTTGTAGTTATTGTTCTTGGTGTAAACGGGCCTTTAGAGTTGAAAAGACATCCTAGAGGATTTTAAAACAGAAATAGGAAGCTTATAGTTGTTAATTATAAGAGTTTATATTAATTATTCTGTTTTTCATTTGAGCTGTCTAAATGGTCATTTTAGTACTGGTGGTGTTATTCTCATTATGAGTTACCAATGTAATTCCTATGGGTGTTTTTTCCCCATGTAGACAGTCTGTGGTATATGGTCACAACTGGAGTTTAGTAAGCAATTTTATCATACTAGTTTAATGTTAACACATAATGTTAAAGTTTCGTGGTTATACTTTGTTTAAAAATGTGTTTTGTAATATGCATAGACTTCTATTGTAAGAGCATTAGTGTAAACACAATTTTTGACTCTTAGGAAGTTTTTTTTCTGTAGAAACAGCATGTCACACTTGAATTTGTTATGAATGTTTTTTTGAACATTTTTTAAAAAATATTTTACCTCAATCAAAACCAGGGTATCAACCCAAGTCATGTTTTCCCTAAAATTTAGATCACACAATTCGGCTAGATCACAGAACATTTTTTGGGGAATTCTGGAGGGAAATTAAAATAGTTAACATGAGATTATTGCAGGAGTAGCCTAGTGACGTGTGTTCTGCTGTGCAAATGAGCTGCGTGAGTCTAAGCCCTGTGAAAGCACTTGGTGAGATATGATGGCATTACCATTATGAGCCAGTGATGGGTTTATAGACAATTAGATTTTCCTGTGAAATTTTTGTTTCGTTTAAATAGCCATTAATCCAAATTACAAATATGCATATGTTATTAACAGACTAAATGCTGTGTTATGATTTTTTTGAACACATTGTGTTGTACTTCATCAGAAGAAAGATGCATTGCCTGGAGTGGGAAAAAGTGTGCTGAAAGATGGAACAGGCGCAGCCCCCAAAGTAGGGGGAAAGACTCGCAAAGGGAAAATCTGTCAAGCTAATATGGAGCACTCTGACTCAAATAAAATAGGTACTGGCCCAGCTCATACTTAAAGGGTAGTTTAACTATAGGACACCCTGTCATCTTTTACTCACCCTTATGTTGTTCCATACCTATCTTCTGTATTAAAATAAAATTATATTTTTATGCAGGTCTTTTTCTTACAATGATGGGTCATAGTGACCCTGGCTGTTAAGTGACAAAAGAGACCAGAAAAGAATGAAAAAAGCACCATCTGGATCAGCTAGATCATTGACAAGAACCAGCTCAAAATAACAATTAATGCAATGATCGGGTTCAGCTCTCTAACTCAGTGATCGGCTGCTTAAGATCTGGAATACAGTGCATAACAAGTGTACGTTTTTGGTGGGTTTTTTTTATTGTTTGTATTTTTTTTAAAGCTCAACAGCTGCAGTCACTATAAACCTGTATGGAAAAGACCTGTGTAAAAGATTCCACCACAGTATAACAACATACAGGTTTGAAATGACAAAAGAGTGAGTAAGAAATGACTGAATTAAAATGTTGGGGTGATTTAGTTCAACAAGATGTTTTGCTTTTTTTGTCATATTTAAGAAAATGGAATGGTTTTTCAGATACTAGAGTATTTCTCATGGATAATTCTGAATTGTCACCAGTGTTTATCACAGATTCAGAGAGCAGACCATGCAGAAGTCCTCAGGTTGACAGAGATTCGGGCTCTCTCAGCAGTCCGGGCTGGCCTAGTAAAGAATCAGACTCCCAGGAGGAGGCCTCTCCACGGCTGAGGCGAGGGCGCAGACGGACTGATGAAGCGTTGCTCCGAGACTGGAGCTTCGCTACTCCACCTACTCCTCCCCCTCTCGATCCCCCCTCTACACCACCCCCTACCCCACCACCCCCTGTACCAGTCCGCCGGCCGCGCGGCAGGCCTCGAATCAATCCTCTGCCTGAGGAGGTGGATGCGGACAAGGACAGGCCCACTGAGGGTGGAGACACCTCTTCAATAAAGAAAAGGAAACGCTGCAAGAATCGTAAATATCAGAACGGGGAATACATCACAGAGAAGGATAAGGTGGCAGATGGAGAGGAGGAGAAGCTGGGCGTAGAAGATGGTAAGGCCACTATTGAGTAAAGATGTCTGAGGCTTGATGAACATTTTGCTGAGAACGTCATTCTGTAATTTCCTTGCCTGGTCTTGATATTTAGTCCATGGGCTACAGTTGAGGGTAGCATAATTAAAACGTCAAATAAATTTCCTGTTAAGGACCCATATCTAGCACAATTCAAATTACAAAAAAAAAAAAAAAAAACCTTTTAGTTACAATTATTAACTGTTAATGAATGTGAAGATGTTATTGAATTTCATGTACTGGAAATGGGATCGGTGTAGCTTTTACTAATATATTGTTAGGAGTGTCTAGTGTCTGAATGTGGGTGTTACCAAAGTTCTGAAGGCCAAATTATGTCTGTGAATTACAAATTTACCTGACCTCCTCAGAAAAAAAAGAAAAAGTCCTGTTTGAATAGAGCTGAGGTAGGCATGTCTTGGTTATTTAGCAGAAATTTACTTTTGATAATTGTTTATAATTGAAAGCAAAGTCACCATAAAATCAAAATGGACAAATCTTGTTTTTTTTTTTTTTTTTTGTTTGTTTGTTTGTTTTTTATGAAATATTGGAATGTTTATTATAAATGACTTAACCTTACACATCATTATTATTTTTTATTTATTTATGTGCCTGCATAATATTTAATAAAAATACCTTACCTTCCTCCTTGCAATGACATCTCTGCTCTAATGATGTATTCTCCGGTGCGAGGGCGGGACAATAACCTCTCCCCCCTAGCAACCTGTCACTCACAGATGATTGCAGCAATAGCAAATGACAACGATCCAATCAATTCCAACTAAGTCCCGCCCTACTTTTTTTTTTTTTCTCATTCGAAAAGCTGTTTCACTCGGATATACATAACAATATGAGAAGAAAAGATGATCGCAACTTCCATTTCATGACGACTTCAATGGAGTTATCCATCTTTATGTCTATCTATGCTGTTTTAGGAATGATGTAATAAAAAGTTTGGTGCTGAAATGTCAGTCTATGCCATTGTAGATGAGAAGATGGGTGTGTACCCTTGTCTCAGTGCCACACTGACCAACGAAGTGCCCAGTCCAGACATCAGCCCTAGGCGGACCCTGTTCACACGTTCGGGCTTGACACGACCTCAAGAGAGTCCTCCCACTACACATCCTAATGACAAACCCTCAGGGAAGAGGAAGTTCAAAAGTAAACACCTATGTGACACAGATGAGCAGAAAAAGGTTAGATGATGCATCTTATCAAACTTTGAAGCATTTTTAAACTAGAGCGCTTGAAGTGAAAATTGTGATATCAAGGGTTTTTTGGGCTTGTAAAGGTATATCCCTATTTTCAATTAGTCTTATACTGCCTCCTAGTGGCATGTTGAGTCACTGTAAAGCACTTTCTTGCAGCAGCTGTTTTTTTTGGGACCATGTAACAGTTGTCCTCCCCTCAATGTCACATCCCTCATGCATGACTCTCTTTGTCTTTATGTCTTTGTTTCAGCTCAAGACTAAGAAAGGCAGCTTGGGTAAACGCACAGGGCCCCTCATGCCAGATGAGGATGGTCCAGCCGCCAAGAAAACCCCAACTCTTTCTTATGCTTCTCCCAAGCAGTCAAACTTACCACTGTCTGGTAAAAAAGGAATAGCTGGGAAATCAGGAATCCCTGAATCTACTCCAAGCCGTCCAGTGCCTCCAGAAGTCCGTCGATTGATTGTGAATAAGAATGCAGGAGAGACGCTGTTACAGAGAGCTGCTAGATTAGGTTACCAGGTAAAGCAACCCTTTTAGTTGTTAGCTGACTTTGTAATGCTTATTATTAAATATATTAATATTTATAGTAAATCTACAGAAAAGTTCTATGAACTTAAAAAGTTAATCCAATGTGATTCAATTCATTATATTAAATTAATAATAATGAAATTTATATTAACTTCTGATATTAATTCCTAAACATTTTTTTCAGCGAACCCCCTAACCTAAAATATTTACCCTAAATACCCCTTAGATTAGTTCATATTTCAGTAATTTAACAACATATTCGCATGTTGTCTGTTCACTGATGTCGGTTAATGGTCACATGACAGGCAGGTAAACACATTTACCTTTTTAGTAATTGTTTTATTTTGATTTTACATTTTTATGATTTAATTCATTATTAGCTTTTCATCAGTCCACAAACTCCTTGCAGGTCCCTCATAAAACACAGTTTTGGAAACCTTTATGTAAATAATTTGTTTAACAGCCCTACAAATATGAATGTTGGATCAATTGCTCATTATTTATATAAATGTTTATTTTCAGGATGTGGTTTTATATTGCTTGGAAAAGGATGTGCGAGAGGTGAACCGTCGTGACAACGCAGGTTACACGGCACTGCATGAGGCCTGTGCACGTGGCTGGACGCACATTGTACAGTTGTTGCTGAAGCACGGTGCAGATGTTAACTGCAGCGCACAGGACGGAACGCGGTGAGCAGCAGGTTACAGTCAGGATATGATAGGATGATACAAACAGAATCAGCAGTTTAGTTATTACTTGAAATATTAATTAAAAGTAATTACTGCCAGTGAAAGGCACCAAATTCAGTTTAGCCCCATAAACAGCTTTGGGCTACTGCTTTTTAATTGTATACTGACAATTTTGAGCTAGGTAGCTAATGGGCCACATTAGGTTTGGGAGATGTATTTTTAGAATCAGACTCTACAAACTATTATATTTGTCCACCCACAGCCACAATGTGTCCAACAAACTTGGTCCAATTACTGTACTATATGAAACTATTCTCCCTCCTACCATTTCCTGTATGAGATTTGCCATGTCTTAGTTTGCTTTTTCATCATTGCAGTAAAAATAAACTCAATTTTAGATAGGGAATTCAGTAAACTATATACTGACTCGTCTTTCAAACTTTGTAGTCCAATTCATGATGCTGTAGCAGCTGATAATCTGGCGGCAGTCTGGATGCTGTTAAATCATGGGGCAGATCCCACACTGGCAACCTACTCTGGTCAGACCGCAGTTAAACTAGCCCAGAGTCCCGGGATGAAAACTTTCCTCAAAGGTAAAACAACTTCATTTTCAAAAAAAAAAAAAAAAATAGCAAATGATCACTAAAATCAATCTGGAACATTAGATTTAACAGTCTTCGTGTTTGTTTATCCAGAGTACTTTACTGATTTAGAGGGACGGACAGACCAAGATCCTAGTCTACAGTGGGATTTCTACAGTAGCTCTGTATTTGGTAAGAATTTGAAGTTAAATATACTCATTCAAACTTTTTTATATATATACATATATATATATATATATATATATATATAAAACTTTTTATATATAAAGAAATTAATACTTTTATTCAGCAATTTAGATTGTTGGGAATTTTTGTTATTGCAAATAAATGTTTTTCTTTTGAACATTCTGTTCATCAAAGAACCTGAAAAAATGTATCATGGTTTCCACAAAAATATTAAGCAGCACTGTTTTCAACATTGATTATAATAAGAAATGTTTCTTGATCATCAAATCAGCATATTGTTATGGTTTCTGAAGGATCATGTGACACTGAAGACTGGCGAAGACTGAAGATGGCTTTGCCATCACAGAAATAAATTGTTTTAAAATATAAAATGGAAAACATTAAACTCATTAAATTGTGATAATTTTTCACAATATTAATATTTTTACTGTATTTTTGATCAAATAAATGCAGCCTTGGTAAACATAAGAGACTTCGTTCAAAAATGTTTTTAAAACATATTGAATTTTTGAATGGTAATGTGTAGTGGAGTTCAAGTCACAGACCACCCGTGAATAGCTTTTATTTAACTTTTTTTTTTTTTTAATTTAGATCGCAAAAATATATATTTTTTTGTTACATATTACCGTCAGCCTAAAAATGTAAGTAAAAAGTTTATTTGAAAAATTAACATTAATTTGGCTCAGTATTTGGCTCAGCCTGACAATCATATTTTCCACCATGTTTTGAGAATGATCTTGCTTCAACAGAATGTCCAACAATATGCTTTTTTCATTAGAGACCTATGAATAATGCAGAATCTTAAACATTTCTTATTCATATTACATCCTAACATTTCTTTAAGAAAAAAATCCTGTAATTTAGTGTTTAACTTTTGGATCCCAGATTTTAATAAGTTCTCAGACCTCATTGTATTTAATTTTTTAATCATCTTTCCTCCAAATTGCTCAATGATGGTGGTGTAACAAATAAGCACAATCGATTGTCCAAGTTTCCCCTAATTCAAGCTGGAAGTGATCCAAGTATTCAGTGACATAGCTGTCCACTAGAGGGTAGCAGAAGCACTATAAACATGCTGTGGTGAGGTCTTGAAACTAGAGGTTGACTTTTGTCTCTATTTGTTACAAACTTATACAGAAACAGAACAGGAACCTTGCTGGGACTTCCTGTTGTCACAGCCTGAGGAAGAAGGCGGGGACAACTTGAGCGAGCAGGTGAAGGAGAGAGACGCTGATACTGACTGTCTTCTGTTCGAGTTTTCCTCTGAGCCTCTCCTACCCTGCTACCATGTCCAAGTATCACTAACGCAGGGGTGAGTGGCAGCGTAAACACTATTTAAAACATGATCATGACAACACCTAATCTATTTGTTTCCTCTCCACAGTTTTTGTAACTGGTTCTTGCTGGCAGACGTGCTGAAGCGGCTAAAGATGTCGGCGCGCATTTTCCGGGCTCGATACCCTCAGTTCGAGGTGGCCAGCATCGCTCAGGCAGAGCTGTGGAAGCAGATCTCCATCAGTCAAACGTGCACCGCCCCGGAAGAGCTCCAGCCGGGCGATGATGAGGATGGAGAGGAGACGGTGGAGCTGGTGCGCTGCGTGCCAGAGTTACAGGGACTGCTAGGCTCCACCATACAGATCCTTCAAGAAGATGAGGATGACAATTCAGGGGTCAACACCAGACCCTGCAGTCGATAGCGACTCCTGCCCTACATCTCCTGCTCTACAGCCGTAGGATCTGAACAGGGAGCAGCGAGGTGCCGTCCGCAGTCGTGTGAGGTCCATTGCAACCGATGGCCTGTTACCAGTACCAGCACTTTGTATGTTCAGAATCAGCCAGAAAGGTCCTATTTCCTCACAGACACTCTTCTCACAGATGCCCTGAGTAATGAAAGAGGCCCTAGGGAGCGACTTTTCCATGCCCTCACCCCAAGGAGAAAGGCTGGGGATGGACTCCACTGGGAAGCAACTTTCAGGTTCCTTCTGTAGGGGTTTGTTTTTTCAGTATTCAATAAATCTTTTTTTTTTTTTTTTTTTTTAAATAAACCTATATGTATAAGTAAATATATATGTATATCTTGACATCAGGGTGAACGCAACTGGTTGTAACTTATCATTAACATGTTTTTATGTTTGTTCGTTATTGACTGTCCTTTAGAAGGAGTGGTAATCCAAGTCTTTTTTTATCTTGGTAAACTAAATGTGTGTAGCTAAGAGGCTTACGTCAAGCTAACAGCGGCAGGAATGCCTTTGGGCCAGATGGTTCCTGTGTAAAACCATCGAGCCTCTCTCGGCTCCCAGAAGCCCCCTAACCTACAGCATATGTTCCTCACCCCGGCCCTCCTTACCTCAGCACCACTGCAGCTCTGCCAGGATCATTACACCTTCTCTTTATTTCGTTTGTATCGTAGCAGGCATGGGATTGTGTTCCTGTGACATCCGACGTCGCTTTGTTTTTGCTTTGGAAATCGGCAGGTTGATGAGCTGTTGGTTTTATCCACTGATATAATTATTTTAAGATATCAGCAGAATCAGCCGATATCAACCTTGACAGTTAAGTGGTAAAAAAAAACGAGCCTGTGGAGTGTTTTTTTATTTTTTTTTTTTATTTTTTTTTTTTAGGTTTTTCCAGAGCCGTTTTTCTAGATTCCGTCTTGAACTGCTTTCCAGTGCTTCTGGAAGGGGTCCTCTCCGAGGTTTTCCTGGTGTACCAGATTCCAGCGTGCTTTGTGGCGCGTGGTGTGTTTTATTTACACTGATTGTTGTTTGTGCTTAATTTAATAGTCATTAATATATTTGACTTTTTTGTGTATCAGACAAATGATATATGAAAATTGCTTTGTATGGTTGGTGCTTTATTTGACAATGTACAAATAATGATCCCTTTATCCTGAGGTTGTTTTGTTTTCCCACACTGCGAACAGTATTTTAACAGGCTAAAGTACAGTTTTATTGTACTGGTGCTAAGCTAGATTTTGTGTTGACAATCAATGAAGTTTTGTTTGAACTGAAACCAATAAATATTTAAATGAAGAGACAGAGATGTAAAGATAGAGTTTAGTTTCACTACTTATGGAAATACAGCAAGACATGAAGAAAGTACTTGGTTTTGATTGAAGAAGGCATATTGCTTCAGTGATCTCTGTTCAAAGAGGAGAGCTGTTTATTTGATTCTTTTTTTAAAGAAATCAACCAGAATAAAGCATGATTGTCAAGTCTTGTTTGTGATTTGCTGTGTGTTTGTTACTGGATAAGGTGAAATTTCCACGCTTACTCATAGTAAACCCACTGTAACACCAGTGGCTTACTGCTTTTATAAAAGGGTTGAAACAGCAATATGATTAAAGATGGCAAAGTTCACTAATTAAATGTATTTTTAATAAAAAATCACAAGTGATATTTAGCTTTTTACATTTGGAAGCAAGTCAAATTCTATATTAATGCAGTCATAAAAAGGTTTTACCCACACTATATAGAAATTTATGTCGCGTCCAATTAAAATGTCATTTAATAATTTTGTAAAAGAACATATCGATATCAAAATATGTCATCTTCATTATTCAAAGAAAATATTTAAGTGCAACATAAAAATACTAAAATTTGAAAGCGGAGTCTCATTCGTCCTCTCAACTGCCCTCAAGGGGGCACTAGATACCAACAACATTACTTTATCTGCGATATATGAGGGGGATCAAAGTGCACTTTTTAAGCTAAAGAAGATTTAATTGATTTCGTTTAATTAAATTATTAAATGAATATGAAATAAGCAATATATTTACATATTTTAACACGATATACACTACCTTTCTGGTGACTTTTTTTTTTTTTAGAAATTATTTTTATTACGCATGGATGCATTAAATTGATCAAAAGTGACAGTAAAGACATTTATAATGCTATCAAATATTTATATATCAAATAAAAAAAGCACATTTGAATTCTTTGAATCATCAAAGAATAACGGTTTCCACAAAAATATTAAACAGCACAACTGTTTTCAGCATTGATAATAAGAAATGTTTCTTGAGCACCAAAGCAGCATTGATTTCTGAAGGATCATGTGACACTGAAGACTGGAGTAACGGCTGCAGAAAATTCAGCTTTGCCATCACAGGAATAAATTACATTTTAAAATAGGCTATATTATAAACAGTTATTTTATTTTACTGTATTTGTACTGTAGTTTTACTGTATTTTTGATTAAATAAATACAACCTCTGTGAGCAAAAGAGATTTCTTTCAAAAACAAACGAAAAATCTTACCTATAGGCCTACCACAAACGTTTAAACAGTAGGCTAGTGTAGGCTACACTTGGTTGTATCATTAAATTCATCCAATTCAAAGGTTAGGAGGGCAGTTCGCTGCGGTAAAAGGTCAGTTAAAGTAGGTGATGGAGGTTTTTGGAGGAAGGGACAATCAGTTTGTTGAGAAACTGGTGCACTGTAGTGCTCATGGGGAAAGAGACGAGACAGCATTTAGAAATGAGAGTTGTCTGCGTAGACTGTGGCCTCAGGAGACCGCGTTATGCTGAGGAACAAGTCATTTAATTCCTGAGTCAGGCTTTTTCTGCAGCAGGGACACATGCCTTACTGTTATAAAATGCTATAAAAATTAATTAAACAATAAAACAGTCCTGTAATTTACCTCTCTTACGCTATCTACGCTTTATATCCGACAGTTAGCAGATTACGCAGTATGCCAACAAGAATCACATAAATTAATCCACATGCCAAAGTTTAACTTGATTAATTCCTGAAGTCAATCCTCTATAAGATAACTTTGTTCACCCACGTATGAGTCAGTTAGTTTGTAATGTCTAGTCAGTGCTTCTTTACATGTCCACACCTTTTTTTAAAAAAAACACAATTTAGCGAGAAAATGGAAGATTAAATGCGTATCAACGTAACTCGACTCTCAATAGTTAGCTGTCGGTTTGTTTGGTTGCCTGGTGCTGAATTGAAGCAGTGGGATGGAAGAGAATGCTGAGTGGCTGGGGGGCATTTATATGCAAAAGAGCGAATAGAAATCGCAGAACGGTACAGCGGTGAGGTGAGAGAGAGAGTCAGGAGGAAGATGAGTAAGGATGCCGCGGCCCTATGGGGACAGTCTGAGACTGAAAGCAGAATGCAACGAAATCAAGACATGCTTCAATTAACACCTCGACTGTAACCGGCGCCTCGCGGAAAACGAAAAGAAACGTGCATTCACAGTCAGTCAAACATTTCTTCAGAAGCCTTAATGGCAGCACAAGTCACTTAATGGATACTGTTCTGTAACATTGCCAAATAAATAAATAATAATAAAAAACAAGGTTATTTTAGTAGGCTACTATTATTGCCTATTTTAAATTATCTTTTAGTTTTATATTTTCAGTTTCATTTAAGTTTTAGTAATTTTGTTATGTGTAACCCCTCCTGTTTGAACCGCCCGCTCTAAGCGGGACTCGAACTCTGGTACGCTGTCATGTGAGTCGGGCACTCTAACAAGGAGGCTAAAGACCACAGTCTCTAGCATCAGTCGCTAGAGCACCTCTTGAGGTCAGGGGAGTGAGGTTCACATGCACAGCTCTTACCAGCTTTTGTAATTTTTATTAGATTTTTTATATATATATATATATTTCTATTCAGCTTTATTTATATTTTAGTTTTAGCTATTAATAATTTTAGTATAGGCCTACTTCAACTTATAGTCGGAAGTTGTGCAAGTCTTTTCTTCCCTATTGTGAAAATGTAGGGCGGGGCTGGATTTTGTCAATCAATTTGATTGGATTGTTGGATCGCTGTAGTTTGCTATTGCTGTGATTTCATGTGACTCGTCGCATGTCCCACCCTCGCGCCAATAATCTCGTCATCAGAGAAGTGATGTTACTGCAAGAGTTATTTTGATTAAAGATTAAGGTAATTTTTTTTAAATAAATAAAAATGATAATAATGATGTGCATGGATAAATCATTTATAATAAATTCTGCAATATTACATTAAAAAAATAGTCCATTTCGATTTCATGGTAACTTTAAACATAGGCTATTTATTTCAGTTATTTCACCTTTCTAATTTTTAAGTTTTTCAAGTTTAAGTTTCTCATCTAATATTTATATTTTATTAAATTTCAGCTTTATTACAGTTAAAAAAAAATACTCTTAATCATTGTAGTTTTAGTTAACAAAAACATGCATGCAAACCTTTAGGGATTGCTTTAAAAAGCAAAGCAAACTAACTACTGGAGGTTACTACAGTTCAGTGGTGTGATGTCACAATGTTATTATGAAACAGACTACCACTATATTGTTCCAAACTTTGGTCTATTGACATGATATTAAATCCATTTATGGATTTCATGTGTTAGAATATACCAAAATTACCAACTCTTGCACTAGGTCAAGCCCATTGCATCATATGTGGACTCAGGTTTCAGAGCCACTCCTTCACCAAACCCACAAGATCTACTACCTGCCATTGGTTGGCCCTTTTGGAGCTAAAACATGATTGGTCTAAATCTAGGGCACGTCTCAACAAGACATACTGACAGTTACATGCACATGCGGCCATATGGAAGTAATTGCAGGGTTAAAAATAATATAACAAAAGGAAAGAGGTTTTAAACCAGCCATTTTTTTTTTTCTAATAGCAGTATTATTTATCAAAATAATAAACTAATGCACATGTTTTTGACTAAATATCATTAGCTAAGCTCTGCTGGAGTGAGCTAATTGCAAAGTTGCTCATCAGATAAACCTTGACACAACTGACCAACACAAAAGTATAAAAGCCACTTGATTACATTAGTGGTTACAGGGTTAAATCTGATCGCCACCCTCCCTTCTTAAATATCTGCTTTCAGGGGGTCAACAAGTATTCGCCTTTGTTCAGATTATGTAAGAGTTCTTCCACAAAGAGGCGGTCCTGCCAGCTTTGCTTCTCTCAAACACCACCAGGGAACTTCCCTTTTAGCATTCTGCTTTTGAACACCTCTTTTATAGAGACGCAGCAACGGTTAGAAAGGCCAGACAACCTGAGCGGGCACTGCTTACATGTTAATTAACATACTATTCTCCTTGCCCTGGTTAACCCGGATTCAGTTTTATTAGGGTTTACAGTATTTTAAAGCAATACACAGAAATATATTCACTTAGGAACACTCTGTTCTTATACGTGAACAGATGTTTGTTGCACTGACCTTGAATTAGTGTAACTCTCCAGACATGCTGAGTAATGACTGAGCAGAACCGTCACTGATCAGTCCAGCTAATTCCATTCTTTATAATTATATTTAGCCTGGCTAGCATGGCTCGATAATCTGTTGCTATTCTGGAAGGATCCATCTCTGCCAGGGACAAATATTTTTGGATGTTAAGTATAGAATGTCATTCAAACATCACGACATGTGGCTCTTGTAAATCACTGATCACGTACAGATCACACATGAATAGTGTGACTATGTGCAAACTATCTCACAATTCATGAGATTTGTTGCAATATATTGGTGTTTCCTCAATTATAGGCAGTTCTAGTACTGTGAACTTTGTGAAACAGTCTCTGACAGTTTATACACATGCATAACGGGAGAATTCTGACATTTTTATGAACATTGTCACATTGATGTCATTTCCACAACATCTCAAATTATTTGTTGTGTTTGATAGGATTCTGTGATGGGAATGACAGCAGAGGATTTACATTTAAAACATGGTCGACTAACATAAAACAGCAGATTTCAAACCTAGCATCCTAGGCCCCGTTTACACTAATGCGTTTTTGTTTTAAAATAAAAACGATCCTCATCTACACTGGCGTTTCCACAGCGTTTCAGTAGGCCTAACGATCTCCGTCTACACTACACGGCCGAAAACGCATGTCACATGACCGTTCATGCACAATGGGCATGCGCGTACAAGCGTAAACAATTGCCTCTTGCACGTGTAGGTAGCTGCAGTATTAAAAAATGTTGAGTTTAACTGCACTGCTAAAAATGACAACAAAGCCAGCAAAGATTGCAGTTCAGTTTCCATGTTATTGTTTACACTGTCGTCAAGGATACGCAGAGAGCGAACGTGGGCAGCCACGCCATCGTTTTCAAAAGTATCCGTTCTGGTCCGTTTATACTGAAACGCAACCCCGCCGTTTTCATACTAAAACGGGGTCTGCAGCGTTTTCGAAAGTCTCCGTTTTCGAGGTTCCCGTAGCAAAACATTATGCGTTTTAAAATGAAAACGCACTAGTGCAAACGTGGCCCTAGATATGTATCCTTGGACATGAGGCACATACTGTAAATATTCTGTTCACTAGTGATATTTAAATATTTTCTTTACAAATCTCTCATATTTCATCTCAAATATGCTCCTTACTGACACCGTTGACTCCTTGGTAAATGTTTGTTGTGGAAACTAACAACTAAGGGATATTTAATCTATAAAATAAAAATAAGCACAACATACAATTTACACAATAAATATTGAAATGTTTTATGTTAATGCCACTCTTTGTTTATGTTACCATAGTTTTAATCACATGACAATTCATATTTTTATAATGGTTTCATAGTTCAAGTCTGAGTTTGGGACAATAAAACAACAATAAAATCTATACATAAAAGTAATTTGAAATAAAACAAAAATAAATTACAAAAACATAACATTTTCCCAAGACAGTTTTATTGTGACCCTAATTTAACCAAAAATAAAAGAAAAATAATAAATTAAGTAATTAATTCAAATAAAATAAAATAATGAACCCCTGGGACATAAAAGTGGGAAATATATGGCAGCTATAGTAACATTTCACAGCTTAAGTTAGCTATGATTAAACATACAGGGTGTGTGTAAAAATTTAGAAATATATTGCTTCAAACTGAAATATTGTCATTTTGAAGAGATAAAATTTCACTGCTTAAGTTCAGTTCTTAAAAGTTGAATCCTTGAATTAAAAGGTCCATACATACTGCAGCAGTGTAGGATATGACCGACAATACCTAATGTTCCTCCTGTCCTTCAGATTAGATTAAATCACGTGGAGTCAGCTCGACCCTTTCTGAGGACAGACCATTCAATCTATGAGGACAACAGGCCGTGAAGAGTAAATACCATCTTTTTCTTGAATATTTTGAGTAAATATACAAGAAATGCATTTCCCAAAATCCCAACTGGCAAGGAATAATCACAAAAAAGGGGAAAAGTGTATGACTGGGTGAGCACAATCATTTCACCAGAGAAACTATAGCGAACTGAACAGATATGCTATGAAGTAATGGCAGACCTGCATGAGTTGGAGGCTGTATGGGTGGAGGGAACCAATGCGACACATGCGTGTGAAGTTGGAAACACTCCAGCTGAGCACCACACCTACCGTGTTATGTAACCTCAGCTGCCTTGAACATTCTTACAGCTACACGTTTTTAACGGAGCACCCCGACTGCATGAGCCGTCTGCATGAGCTGATCATGTACAGTTAAACAGTTGCAGTATAGCATGTATAGTATTTTTTTTTCACAGACAGTCTTTAACTTGCAGTGTTGCAGTGCAGTACAAAGAGAAAAAAAAAACCCATTTCATGATAAGATAGCTTGTATTCAATACAATGTCAACATTAGAAGTTTTCAGGGTCACTAAGCACTTATTCTTTGCTGACTGTTGACATACACTTCTGCAATTTCTGCAGTCTCGGTTTACTGTGAAAGAGAGAGAAAAGGTTTGCACTTCAGCCTTGCACCATGCACAAAGTTATCAGTAGAGGGAAAACATCAGCAGTCTGAAGGTCATTCTAAGCATCTGGATTAGTTACAGTGTCATGAAACCCCCCTGTTTTAGCACTGCTCGTATATAAACATATTAAGATATAATGTGGGAAACGCACTGTAAAAAAGAATTGTTGGTTTAACTTAAAAAAGTAAGTTACCTAGTTGCCTTAAAATTTTGAGTTCATTGAAATTAAAAATTTGAGTTAATACAATGAAGGCAATTGGTCAAATCAACAGAAACTCAAAATATTATGTTATCTGAAGTTGTTTTGACAAAAGAAAAAATGTTCTGATAACAAATCATGAAAATATTTTTTTACAGTGTGGAAGCCTGTTTCTGCTTCAGAGTAAAACAAATGTAAAAATATAGTAGTGAGAGTGAGTTTAAAGTAATAAAGTCGCAACTGTGAAAATGAAAATGACAAAAGCACATAACAAAATTACTGACACTTAAACTGAATATAAAAATGAAAGCTAATTCAAAATATCAATACATACTATATTAGTATATAAACAATACAAGTTTTTTTGTTTACTCTGAGGCGGAAATGGGCTTCCATATAACCTAATGCTACTGGTTTTCACTCAAATTGTGAGTTATAGCCATAATAAATATTTATTTTGTGTTCCAAGGCAGAAATGGGCTTCCATAGAAACCCAATGCTGACAGCTGAGTATTTTACACTACTTAAATTACAGTGCTGTGCATCACGCCTAAGAGTTTCTCTACCAACTCTGATTACTTCTTTAGAAATAGTGAACAATAAAAACAGAACTACTGCTTAGGAACTATTGCTTTATTGCATTTTTATGCAACCATGTCTCTATTGCTCTTTCAGGGACATGTCACTTGCAGACACAAGGGATATTACCACACAGCTATCATGCATCTCCTAAAAAATCACAATGAAAAAACAGGACCATAAGGCATATCCCTAGCTGACTTTTGTGCTCCGTGGATGGTGTGAAAGCTCGGCCTCTTGCACTGAGAGGTCACACACAGAGAGAGATTGGTAATGCTGTAATGGAGCACACAGGCTCTTATTATATAACACAAGGCTTAGTATTGTAAGGCTGAGCATGGGGTGAGCATCTCCTTACGCAAACCAGCTGATCATCTCACCATAGCATCACTAACAGCTGTCAGCCACCCAACATTATGCCATTAATAAATTACCTAGGACCACAACATTGAGTATCAGTGTAGCGACGCTATTAACTTACAGTAGCTAACTACGCCTTTCTCTTGCGACAGTAGTTCAGTTATGACAACTCTCGTGATAGTTCATAAAACAATGGAATGTACATAGGTTTGGTCTTGGCAGACTAGATCTATAGTGCTGCTGCTGCCCAACAAAAACAACTTGCTTCTGCTAAATGCTCAGAAGAAAATATTATTGGAAACAAGCTGCTGCTGCTAGAGAGAGGGAGACCCCCGTAGCAGATCTAGGCAGGTGGTGCTGGGGAGGTGGAGGGCTAGAATAAGAATTTGCATAGCGCGCAAAGATAGCACATTCTTTTGGATGCATTGTGGTTATAGAGAGAAGTAGTAATGGATACATGAAATCGATTGGCTGTGGAAGTCACACTGAATTAACTGTTTTAATTATTGAATTAACTGTTCATTTAAACTGTTTAGTGCTTCTTTTTCCATTGAGTAACTCAATTAAATGCTACACTCTTAAAAAACTTTTCAGTAAAAAGGTTCTTAAGAGAACATTTTAATAATCTAAAAAACATGCATGTTTCCACTCTAAAAGAACCGTTAGAATGGAAAGGATCCATGAATGCTAAAGGTTCTTCATGGGACCTTAAATGTCAAAAAAGAACTTTTATGTTTAAGAGTGTACATAGAACAAGTAGACATGCCCACCAAAACGGTCCTCTGTGGGTGCGTCTCAATCAGCTCCCTAGTTCAGTAGTCAGGGCACTGATCAGGGAGTCGGCCATTTTAAGGGCCGTCTCAATCGCAGAATCCTTCCAGGGCACTGAAACGTTCGCTCCCTAAAAAGTCCCACAATGCACCGTGAAAACCAGGGAGCCTCGATGCTCACTATGCTCCCTTAACGGAAGTTCTGAAGCGCGAAACTTAAATCATGTGAGCCAACTCACTACACATAACGACGCGCAATAGTTTTTAAAAATACAAACCATTATTTTATTATATTTCAGCATAAACATATATCGCTAAACAGGTAATGAACATAATCTAGCAAACATTTATAATTTATTTATGGCTTAAATGTTGCATGTATATGTAACAAGCAAAGTATTTTTCATAATGTTCTTTAAATAACATTACAAGTAGCCTAACGTCAGAATGATATCAGCTCTGCTTTTGTTCATAAATACCAGTAGTGATGTTGTACAATGAGGACGTTGTCACGTCGCCGGAAATAGAGTCATAAGTGTCCCAATAGTGAATCAGCGTCCGTCACTGTCCTTACCAGTTCCCGAATTCGTGTACACGATATACTGATTCATGAGCTCGGGAGCTAGGGAACTGATTGAGACGCACCCTATCTCTCTATTGTTGAAAAGTTTGATTCATTCTAGTGAATTGGTTCATCATAAACAGTCCTCTCTTATGTGTACAATTCATACAATTACAAGTCTGATTCATTCCACTGAATCAGTTCGTCCTAAGTGTTTCTCTTTCTCAAATGTAGGCTGCGTCCGAAACTGGAAAATGCTGCCTTCGGAGGACACATTTCAAGGTAGGAAGGCATCAAGGCACGTCCAATGTTAGCTTCACTTCCTGTTTCCTGAGATACCTTCATCTGATCGATTTTTGAAGGCAGCATAGATGTATCCTTCGCTGCTTTTGGTATCCCACAATCCTGTGCTTTCCATTCTGTGCTAGAAAAATAAAGATGGCGTCCGAAAGTTGCGTTTGCTGGTCAGTGACCAACATTTTCCACTTTTTATGTCATTTCTAGCGAGAAATTACCACTGTAGTAATGAAATAAACAATTACGCTGCCTCAGAAGTCTGTCCGAAATCAGTTTCGTCAGGTGCCTTAATGCACAAACGCTGCCTTACAAGTCATTGCCTGATAAGGCATCGAGGCATCAAGTCAGCAGCCTACGTTTTCGGATGCAGCCGTGGTGCTGGAAAAGTGAATCATTTTAGTGAATTGAATCGTTCGGACGGGGTTTTTTGTTTTCTTGACTCAGTGTAATATGTAATATTATGTTTTTGACTCTGTAATGTAAATGAGAGGAAGGTGTTTAATTAATTTATTTATTTAGTTGTATTTAGTAAGTGTTTAACTGTTCAATTGCTTTCAACCTATATGAGACAGTTCATTTAAGAACCCTCATTGAACCCCCCTCCCCTGATCTCATTAAATGATAAATTACATCATACATTAGTTTCATTTTTTCAAGCCCTCTCAAATAACTTTTAGCTACTTTTTATTTGTATCTTGTAGCTAACCACTTTTTCAGTAACTGACTGTAGTTTATCTACTCTGCATTATGATTTGTCCCTAACACTGTTAAATAACTTCCCGTGTATTATAAATGTTAAATATGATCTTTTTCTTTTCTTTTTTTTTTTTTTTTTTAAATCTGTTTGACCCATAAAGACAGATTAATCTGATAGTCAGAGAACATGAAACATTCTGCCACGTCTCGCACGTGTAAGCCAGTCACTGGCATTTGTTTAGCAACGTTCCCTTCCTGGTTCCAAGATGCTTGGGAGCACATAAGGGCAGCTGTTAGATATCATCCAGCAGACTGGATGTGCCCGGCCAAGTTTGGATTGCCTGATCACGTAGCCGCTCAATGCACCATAGCATGGGGAATAGCCAGCCAAACATTTTGAAACTGATTTATGCTTTTATGAGTCCCTTTATGATGTATGTTTTTATCCCCATGCCAATCTGTCACAATAAAACAGTTTGAGCACATCAAAAAGGAAATCTTGTTTAGTTTAAGCAAATTTAACTGTGTGTGTATATATATATATATATATATATATATATATAGAGAGAGAGAGAGAGAGAGAGAGAGAGAGAGAGAGATCCTGTAAAGATGCTTTCTGGGTGAATGAAAAAACATAAATGCATTTTTTTTTTTTTAAATGTTCTATCCATGCTACATGTTGGTTGAGGCCTTAAAATGACATTTTAAGACAACTGCAAATCCCTCATTTAGTTTGCTAGTTTATGCATCATGCAGATTTGTTCCTTTGACCGCCTGGCCCAGTTTATGCATCTCACGCTGACCTATTTCACTTGAATAGACAGATGGTTGGACCACATTTGGTCTGTAATACAATAATGCCCCTCTGTAGGCATAGCAGACATTTTGATATTTGGTATTGTGGCCATTCTCGCATTTGCTTTGGTCTACTCTTTTTTGTTTTCTTCCATCCACCTACATTACTTCAAAGGATGGGTGCTACCATGACTGCGGCTTGGGCGGTTAGAGAATTGTATTGTTCATGGTTCAGTGAATGTTTAATATAAGATGAAAAACAACTTTGGCTAAGAAAGATAAGAGGGTTTTTGTTTTCAAAATCAGATAGTCCATATTCAATCACACAAAATAGAGTCAGGAATATAAAAAATATAAAATTTTCTTGAGACTTAAGAAATTCAGATCAGATCAGTTTCAAACACTCAATGCATGAGAACTAAAGATTAAAACTCAGTGCATCTTAAAAGGACTAGATATACATTCCTAATTAGATTAAAAGGTCATGAACTGATAATCTCAACCAGACATTTTTTTTATGGGTCTAATACACTTTGAACTGATAAGAATTATGTCATGTCTCATGGAACTGTCTGCATTTGCATTTACAACACCAGTTTTAGCCAGTCTTTATGCATTTTATGGAGAGTTAAAACTGTTGAGGATGGAGAATTTAAAGGGACACAATGCCCAAAAGCAAGTGTACATGACTTTCTTCTGTAGAAAGTAAGATGCTTTAAGGTTTTGGTTTGCCCATACAAGAGGAGTGTCAAATAAACAAAAACTGTTTGTTAGACTTCTCTACAAATTCTTGTTTTGCAGGGAAGGGGGAGGGGAGAGAAAAAAAAGAGAAAAAAAAAAAATAAAAAAAAAAAAAAAAAAAAAAAGGCTGAACTACACCCTCAAGACACTGCAAACATGAGAACACCTTTGTAATGAAATCAAGCTCAAACCTGCCTTAGTAAAACAGTCCTCACACGCAATGCAACTGATGCAGCTCTTACGAAACCAGATTAGCAGACACTTACTAGTTCCATTCAGGATTAGATATTTGACCCAGCCTGCCAGTAAATATTGGCATCTTATTGCACTTGAGAAGCAATGCAGTTCTCAGGAGGAAGAGAGAGGCAGTTTAAGTTAATGCTTTATTTAATAAGTCACTATATTACATTACAGCACAATATAAAACTTGAAATCTTTTAGGACAATCCAAAAAACAAAAAACAAGTGGCATTACAGACTCATATGGGTCCTGTTCAAAAGGATACAATGCATGACAAGCACACATGCTTGAACAGCACAAGTGGGAAATGAAAACAGAAGGCACGGCCTTACACATGGACAAGTGCACAAGAGCAGCATTAATACATAAAAATCCCCTCCTTAAAAGGCATTGGTTGGCTAATACGAAGAACTGAATTACCAGCATTCACATTCTTCTACAGCTTCAAATGACAAATGTCAAGGGCTTTCTGACTTGGCATACAGAGATTTAAAAAAAAAAACAAAAAAACAAAAACAAAACAAAACCCAAAACCCAAGTCTAGCTGGAATAGATGCACGCTGCTGAAATGGTCAGTTTAAAAACCTCATTACTCTCATAGCCCTTTAACTTCTAATGGACATCCTGAAAGCACCAGAGACTGGCAAAACAAGCCACGTGACAACTAATTTTGGGCATAAAACCCTTTTGATGGCAGAGGGGAATCTAGAGCCCTTTAGGTCCACTGCTGCCCATTCACTTCCCAGTTCAAGAGTTCATGAATTGTCCATATTAGATTTAAACTAATCAATCCTATCGCAAAAGGCTACCCCCGCCAATTTCTCGCTTGTAACGATTTGTGAGATGGTCAGCCTGGACCGTGAGCTTGGACAGAACAGCAAACAGTCCATGGAGGTGGTAGTGGAACTGGCCCTCCAGGTCAGAGCCCTCCTCTGTGGCACCTCCGTTCACCTGTGGCAGCTCTTCTTGCTTCACTGCCATCTCGAGAAAGCTGGCACCACCACTCATCTCCCTCTTCAGCAGGCCCCATTCCATGTCGTTCTTAATGGATTTAAGCAGCAGGTAGTGCTCATACATGTCCCTCTGTTTGCTGGGGAAAGGGGGCTCGTTGTTGTTGTGGCTAACAGAGGCTTGGCTGTCCTGTTCCTCCAGAGGCACGTCCCGCAGTAAGCTTGGCACCATGATGGTCTCGTCCATGTTGTTGGCAGCGGCGATGAACCGGTTCATGACGTTGAGCAGCGAGTGCTTGTTGCATTGTGTCTCGTTGCTGAGCTGCATCATGGCTAAGCTGAAATTAAAAGGTGAAACATTCAGAACTACAAAACCATTATAAAAGACGAATGTGATGAACTGATTCCTTTAAGTCACAAGGAAGTTACGGCATGTTTCCGGACATCCCGGTATTGCGCATTACATGCTCTAAAACGGTTCAATAAAGTCATTTGTTGGCACGTTTAAGTGGGTTTATTGTGTCCCAGTTCAGTTTGTTGCAGGTAGCCATGATAAAACTTGAAAAATAAAAGTTTACGTTTATTTTAAACAGTAAAATTCAATTACGTTTCAGCAGAAAGGCGTTTAAAACATTTCATACGACGTCATTTAAGGAAACCAACTGCGAGTTTTCGGTTCAGCGAGTTCACCCGAGAACCACTAGGGCGTCATTCTCGTTCCGGGTTTAAGCGGCTCAATCGAATCATTGTGAAAAGCTAACTAAAAAGAAGCATTCGTTCACAAATCATCGTTTTTATCGCTAAAATTAGTTTTAGTTTCGCGCGTTGCAAGTGCAGATGGGCATATTGCATTGTTTGGTTATTGATGGCGTCATAAAGAGACAATATTAAACAACGTCAAAAAAGAAAGGCATCAAAGAAGAAAAAAAAAAAAGAAACCCTGTGAAATTCAGATGTTAAAGCGTGCAGAATTTAACACAGCTAAACCTTTACAATTTCACCTTTACACGAGACAGCCATCGCTTCAGCTGATCTTGCAATTACACACAAATCTAAAAAAGGGTTTAGATGCAAATCACTAACCTGGATGAAATCGGATACTTGACTGGTATAACCCAAAGAGAAACTACAAAAGGTTGATTACGTTGCCAAAACGTTATACCGTTCCAACAGAGAAGAAAGTTTCCTTCTTCTGTTGACTCAGGGAGAGACCGAAATTTATACTGTTGACGTCAGGCGGGGAAGCGTCATGTCCAATGATTTACAGAGCTGCATGTGATTGACAGGCCATCGGACCAATCAAGCGCCCGCTTTACATCCGCATCCATGTCTGTCGTTATATTTTACAAAATATGACCTCTTTACATGGAGGTAAGTAAATAACAGAATTTTCTTCACTCTTAACGCAGTGAACAGTTTTAGTGTTTAAAAATGAGCGCTTGCTCGTGGTGATTAAAGAAATAGTGAAATAACCCACAAACTATTTTCCCAGTTCAGTCAGTGTCTAATGCCACTTTCACGTGCAGTCGGAAATTTGATAATTCCCACTTCTGAAGTCGTGATTACGAGCTAATTGCATTCAAGTTTCGAAATGGGAGTGTTCATGCGCTATTTTTACGTAGGAAACTCGTATTTACGATAATTCCTAGAGCACGTGAAGGAAGCATTAGCCTATACCAATAATGTGATCTGCTTTTAAAATGCTACTACAGTAGTTGTGCTTTTTAATTACTAGTTATAGTAATAACGTACTACTTACATTTCTTTTCTATTAAACTCTTCCTTTGTTCTGACCCATGTATGCAAGAGTATAGTCTATTTATAAAGTCTTGAGAGTATAGGTGTATAAATACACCGATAGCGCCATCTGGTGGTTCTGTGTCTGAAGCCTATGCTCATACAAAAGTGTTTATTTTTCCTATGCATTTTACAGTTTGCAGAAAAACCTCCCGAACAGGCTGTTGAAAATGTTGTCTTACAAAGATATAAACGTGTACATGCTCAAAAATAAATCCATATGCTGGCAAAAGAGAAAATAATAATAGTTTCAAAAGTAATCTGGTTTATACATCACCTTATTTTCCTTACAGATGCAAGACTGTCTTAAATACTTTTCAACCCTGGCATGGATAATGTTGATATTTGTAGCTTTGTATGTACATGTTAAATATTGTTACCTGCTCAACCTGGGCGACAACAGATTTCACATTTTTTAGACAAATTTAAAGAGACACTACACATTTTCTGTTCAGCACATCACAGCCATGACATTCAACAACCTTATAATTAACACTATCACTGCTACATTAATAAAGACTGAAAAGAAATTGAAATAGCCACATAATTTTCAAAGAAGCAATCCAAACAGAAATGGACATACATGTATTAAAACTAGTTCTTGAAAATGAACTGGTGGCGATAAACAAACTCCATATGTAACATGTTGAGAGGATAATACCTTAATGTCCCATATTACTGTCAGGAAACATTCTTTTTGGAAAATGTTGAACTTTAAGGTTGCATGCAAGAAATTTTACTAATGTTTTTACTAGATGCAAAGTTTTAGCACGTGTTAGTTCCAATGAAACAAAAGTCAAGGTGTACAGTACACCATTTACTGGCTAAAACGTATGCACTTTCTACAAACTTCTATATATCTAATCGCTGTTATATTTACACTCTGGCAAAAACAAATGCAAAACAATCTTATTCCTTTGGAATGGGTTCTTTCCCTTCAATGTAATTACCAACAAGAAATATTCTTTAAAAAGCAGTCAGAAATCCTCTAAAATGAAATGTTTAGCTAAGGCACACATACAAAACACTGAAACTAAATGGTTTCCCTTTGTGTCAGGTTCAGCCCTCTGTGATCTTCAGATGATACCCTGTAAACAGACAGAAGTGAGAATAAGAACACTAGATAATAATCTAGTAATGCATTTTGTTCAATGAAAATACTTATTAATGTAATAGAACACAAAATTGTGCCATTTTAAAAAGAACAGCCTATAGAGAAGTGTAAGAAAATATACCCGTGGCGGAGAATCATTACACCATCTCATATTGGTTGTTGGTGATATAGCGAGACAGGCAGCATGCCAAGAATATCCCAATGAGCTGAGGAATTAAATGGCAAATAAAATACATTATTAGGTGCATTACAAACCAGAAACGTTTAAAAAAAAAACAGGCATGAGAAGTACCTGGAAGAATGCAATTCCAAAAGAAATTCCAGCAATAATTCCAAGATTGGACTCCATGGTTGTAGTCATCAGAGAGAAGCAGCCCTAACAAGAAGAGGACTTTTATTTTTTAATTCCAGCATTACAAATGAGGCTTATTATTTTGTTGATTTATGAGTGTTCAGAAACAGTTCTTACTCGTTGATATACCACTGATGCAGCCGTTTTAAGATCCTTAAGTTCTGCAGAAGTGCAGTTTACACCAGCAGTCATGTTACAGCAGCTTTTGGGGATGCCGCCTGTTTTGAAGTAAGGAGTGTCTTCCCAGCTGGTGTAGTTCTTCTCGCCACAGCATTGCAGCTACAAAGAACAAAATGTTGAATTACATTTCTCAAAAAATTTTCACACTCAACACAAGCAGATTAGTGAAGTTTTATGTAATCCTGATGATTTGTATAGGGATGTGCCAATCCGATACAGACTTTTTTATTTGGATGAGGTATCGGTCAGATGGGACCAATCTAAATTCAATGTGATTGTTACCATTAAAGGATTAGTTCACTTCAGAATTAAAATTTCCTGATAATTTACTCACTTCCATGTCATCCAAGATGTTTATGTTTTTCTTTCTTCAGTCGAAAAGAAATTAATGTTTTTGAGGAAAACATTCCAAGATTTTTCTCCATATAGTGGACTTCACTGGGGTACAACGGGTTGAAGGTCCAAATTGCAGTTTCAGTGCAGCTTCAAAGGGCTCTACACGATCCCAGCCGAGGAATAAGTGTCTTATCCAGCAAAACGATCTGTCATTTTATAAAAAAAAATAAATAAAAATGTATATACTTTTTAACCACAAATGCTCGTCTTGCACTACTCTGTGTTGAGCCACATATTGCGTAATCACATTGAAAAGGTCACGCGTGATGTAGGCGAAAGTACCGAGGTAGGGCGAAAAACTAATTTTCTCCTTCGACTTCAAAATCGTCCGACATCATTGTTTTACCTTTGTTTAGTAAAGGGCGTTTGCCTTAGTCTTTGCACATTCGCTTAGTAGACACTGGATCGGTTGTGAAGTCCACTATATGGAGAAAAATCCTGGAATGTTTTCCTCAAAAACCTTAATTTCTTTTCAACTGAAGAAAGAAAGACATAAACATCTTGGATGACATGGGGGTGAGTAAATTATCAGGAAATTTTAAATCTGAAGTGAACTAATCCTTTAAGCTCAAAGGAGGAAAAAAAAAAGTATTATAAAAGCACCATAAACGTGCTCTGAACTTTATCAGTATGGAGCGAGGTTTGCTTGTGATTTAAAACAGTGATGTCTGCTTTAAATGCATCATCATAATTGCCAAAAATATTATCACAATATTTTTTTCCATATCATATGATATCGAAATTTTTCACGATATTCATTTACCATTAATGAGGAAGGAAATGCTTTCCACATATTTGTTAGACCTTGAGAATGAATGTAAACTTGATTGTTCACAATGAAACTCCACAGAGTTGCTACCTTTTAATTTAGGGCCCCATGAAATAAAAAAAATTTTCTCCCTAAATTTTGTTTAATCCATTTTATTTTTTGGGGATTCTGTGTTTTATGATTTAATACAAATATATATATATAAACTTTACATTTTAAAAGCTTTATTAAATTGTTAAACAAATGAAAATATAACAATTAACTTACAACAAAACATTGCATTTTTATTTTTTGTCAAAAAGGATGCTGCACAACAGAAATGTATACATTTTAAACATGGCTGACAAGTGGTTGTATGATTATACTTAAAAATAATAATAATATTTCTGTCATAAATTCTTGAAGTTAAACTGAAATTTTATTTTGACGGTTTGTGGTGGAGACCTTTCAGTTTTAGTTTCAGTGTGTATTTGACGGTAGTTTTTCTCAAATGAAATGGTGAAAAGTTTGTGAAGTGACTCAAAGCAGCTCTGGATTTGAGTCACCGTTCAATCAGACACGCAGAATACACTTATTAGCGACATGCGCTGACTAGCTGTTGTTGTGTTTATTTCTGCTGTGTGACAGGCTGTTAGATTAATCCATATAGAGTAAAAATGTCCAGAGCTTATCATCGATATCGACATATATTTTATTGGCATCTTGATATGATCATTTATCGCCCAGCATCATGAGTCCAGAAAGCGCAAAAGTGCTTTTGCGTCGCTCTGCATTGGAGAATTTTGCACTGTTTTTCGCAATCAGAGATAATTCATGTTTAGCCTATATATTGGTTCTAATCTATCATGTCTGTTGTCCTATTAAAAAAATCTGTACCATAAAAAAATCATTCCAAAGAAATGCTGTTTATAGTGCGTATATTCACATAGTAATAACTTTAACAAATATATTGTTCATTAGATTTTTCACTCTTATAACACAAATAGTAATTGTATTTTTTTTAATTAAGATTTTACCAGATGTAGCATTGTCTAAACTCATTCACCTAATTTTTTATTTTACAAGATTATTGTTGGAGATAAGATTTTCACTAGAACTAATTGTTTATTTTAATTCTTTGAGAATTATTTTTTGAGAAAGATTTTCTTTTCTTTTTTTTTCTTTAAAAAAATCAGATACAGCTTTAGGGTTTATTTCAAATCACATAAAAACCTGATTCCACATCAGAGTACAGGTATATATATATACACACACAGTACTGGTCAGATTGATTGGCATCTGTACTGGCAGATACTTGTGGTTACAGTATCGGTGTCTATGAAAAAGTTGTATTGCGTCATTCCTAATTTTGTACTGCTTCCAGTAAAACAAATACATGCTTACTGTTCTCTGAATTCTGTCCAGATCTTCAGTGTCTTTACCAGTGTAGGCTGATTCAGCTTTTTTATAGCCATCTTGAAGCACTGCTTTAATCTAAAAGGAGTACAAACATTATTTGGCTGTAGACAACAGATGGCATATGAATACTATATGTAAAGGTAAAAAAAAAAAATAATAATAATAATAATAATTACCTCATGTCTGAAAATAAAGCCGGATATACCTGCCACTAGTTCAGCTAAGAACACAAGAATCAGGAACATAGCATACTACAAGAGAGGAGAGAGAAAGGGAACATGCTTAAAAACAATTAACACAAAAATGTTGATTGAAAACACAATGCACGTTCAACAATTAGGATACAAAATATGCCCTGAATATTTAAAAATATTCATACCACTCATATAATTTTTTTTTTTATAAGGCTTGAAATTTTTGCACCTCTGTTACCAAAGTTAAACAGACAAAGTCATTAAAATGTACAGTGTGTGTGTATGTGTATATATATATATATATATATATATATATATATAACGCTAGATTAAGCTGCCTGCTGAGGGCTAGCTAGTCCAGGACCAAATGTTTGTCCGCACTCCGCACACATCCTGAAAAGTGAAGCCAAAACATTTTGATCGCCCCCTGGTGGTTGGCTGCAGTATATGTCATAAACCCCACACTAGCCAAAAAAAAAAAAAAAAAAAAAAAAATGGAATTACGTGTCAAATATTTTTTTGGCTTCAGTGGAAGGGAGAAGAAACGTCGTCCATCTTTTTTTTTTACAGTCTATGGTCTGTAGTAATAAACTTAATTTACTCTCATAAATAAAGAAAAGTATGTTTTTTTTTTAACAGGTTTGAAGATTAAAATGACCATTTTAAGGGAAACAGCATGCATTTTTCATGTCAATTTTATGTCATATAACAGGATTGTTACATAAGCCATCAAAAGTGTACCCTATTTATAAAATGTGCTGTAACTACTTTTTCTTCACATTTATGAAATGGATCGCTTTCAGTGTTGAGATCTTGTGACATCTCAAGAACTTACCAGCTTTAGCATCCATGGACTTCCACGGCAGGTCGCGAAGCAACCGAACAATCCGAAGATGATGATGATTGCTCCAGTCCCAATAAGGACATATGGTGCATTAGTGCCCTTGTCTGAACTCAGAAGGAGGTCGAACTCCAAATTAACCTTTCCCCATACTCCAACAGCCAACAGGATCACTCCTGTGAACTACAAGGAAAGTTAAAAACACTTTAGACATATTAAAAAACAAAAAACAAACAAACAAAAAAAAAAACACGCGTTTATGGATTTGCCTGAGGGATTACGGTACCATGTCTTGCCCATCCTGATTCTTGATAACACCCTTGCAACCTTGTAATTACACTTCAGCTTCAAAACTCAAACAGTTTAAAGCATTAAATAATAACAGGGAATCTGCTCAAGTTCCCTGACAACTGTTGTTAGCAAATAAAAGCCTTGACCTATTTAGAAACTGGTCAAAATAAAAGCCAAGTCCAGTCAGTTTTTTTTTAGTAGTGATTTTCACAAAACGTTTTAAAGTGGCTTTACATAAAAAAACATGATACTGATGTTTATAATACCTTAATGTCACATTTAGCAGATTAGAGCTGGACTAATATGCATTTTGCGACAATATAAACATTCAAGCAATTGAGATTTGCTAGTATATATTTGTTTAACGTGAATATACTTTATGTATCTGGATAAAGTATAGTTATATAATGCATATAAAAGATAAGGTTACAATTTTGACCATAAGCAACTGATTACGTTTAAGCCTAGGACTATTACTTTTCTTTATCCACTTTCCTCTCTCAGCAGGGGTAATAAACATGACCATCTGTCCCTTGCCAGCTGAAAATCACTGTGAATAGCAATAAATAGTAGAGATAATAGTGCTGCATCGGACTTCGCACCCATTTAGGCCACGTTTGATGAACTATTTATATCAGTTTCCTTACTGAATCTCTGTATAGATCAATATATTGAAACATGTATCAAAACAGCTGTTACTACTTCCCAAAGTACAAAAAGGCTGAAAAGTTTCATAGGTCTTCCTCTGGAATAAACTAAAAAAACTTGCATCCTAAAAATTATGTTTTACTTTATACTTTTGTTATGTAAAATGCAGGAAAACATAAAATTAGTCGACACATCTTAAACAAGCCGGTAACAATAAAAGGTCGTCGACAGGATTTATGCAAAGTCTTTTGCTAATCAGAAGATAAACAAACAACTAAATAAAACCTAGAATGGCGTCTTGTTTTGTAAAAAGAAAACGTATCTAGTTAAAGTCTAAATTAGGATCAAACTAAGAGTAAGAACTGTTAGTTGGCTGAGCCCATTGTTCAGTGAGTTAGCTGTGCAGATAGCCGCCTCAAGCTAACGCAAACCTGATGAAAACACAAACTCACCCAGAAAATCAGACTGTAAGAGATGAGAAATGTCTTCAGACACGTTATCACGGGTTTGGTTTGCAACCGTTCGGATGGAGGGGACATTTCTGCTTTTGTTTTCCCAGCGGATCTGGCTGGCGACAGGATTTTTCGATGGAGAGCGCTGGAGGAAAAGTTGCTGATTGGAGTGCGAGACTGCGAGTTGGTAAAGTTTTGTTTAGGAACTGAAGAGTGAAGATGGTGCTGTGGAGTCTATTCCCGACAGGAAGTCCTGATACCAAGATAAAGGACTGGGATTTAGTCTGGGAAAGCTATAGATATCACATTAAAATGGAAATGGAAATAAATATAGGCTACATAACTAAAAAATATTGTTCTCTGTTTGGAACAATTATAAACCGAAACATTTGCAAATGCGTATTAATTAAAAGCCTAAACATACTAAGCCTACTCCGTTTTACAAAAATCCAACATTTCTCTAAAGAGTTCATGCTGAAGTAAACTATAATCTGAAGTCATTGTGGAACTAGCAATAAAATACACATAAACAGCATAGCAAAAAGAGTTTTTGTTTTTTTTCCATTTTGGATTGTTTATAATGTTAAATATTTGATTGGAATTATTTGTTTTAATTAAATGCTTCACAAATGTACAAAGAAACAAGGCAAATAGTTACATCATCATCTCCCTCGATCCGGATGCGCATAACCAAAAACTATGTTGAAGGACAAACAAACAAACAAACAAACAAATAAATAAAAGTAAAAATAAATCAATAAAAAAAAGTAAAAACAAATAAATAAAAATAAAAGTGATACTTATCCAAAAGTGAAATCAACTTAAGGGCTTCTTTCTTGTCTTTAACACATTTCAATGATTTTAGCCAGTTAACCTAATTTTCCCATTGGTTTAAGTTAAATTTAAAGCATCGATCTGCACTTATTTAGGCTATAAAAAACTTTCCAAGTGACAGCAGGATATTAAGGACAAAATCTAAATCCTTGTTTTCCTATAAAATACAAAACTTGATTATCTTCACTGTCTGGGAAATGACAAATAATTTTTCCTTGGAAGGAAATTTTGGTCAGTGACAATGTAACAACTTTTCACCACAAGATGGCTCTATAAGACAAAGATGTGAATGTACCACACAATGCGCAAGGTAAACACACCTTGTGGGTGCAAATTAAATGAATTGCTTAAGGATTGGACAGAAATTTGCTTCTTCTCTAAACCACATTATGTTGTTTTATGACGCTTTAGGTAGATTTGGCTTTTCCTTGTGTCTTTCATATTCCCTTTAGCAGTCTTCCAAATGAGGCACATTTTTCACATGCCATGATTTGGTTATTATTAACAGATCTTACACGTGATAGAACTGCTATACAATGGGTTAAAGCATGTTTTTTTTTTTTGTTTTTTTTTTTTTTTACAATGATAGTTGCTAGTGTTGATGGAATGGTGATCGACAGCTGGTAAATGATTGGCCTGGTTATTGGCAAATACAAGCTTCACCACAAGACTAAAAGTGAGGAATGAACTTTTAAATGGTCTTTCTTTCTTTCTTTCTTACATGGTTTGAAAGGTTTATTATATATATATATATATATATATATATATTCTCAGACTGATGCATTTGGCTAGTGTTTCAGCCCCAGCAGAGAATGAATGGAGATAATTTCACCTGGAGATCAGATGACTGAAGTGAGTAACCATCAGCCAACAGATGCTGATGAGTAAAGTGGTTTATCCTGGATATGTGGTAGGTAAATGCTGTTGGAGCATGTTAAAAGTCCATGGATGAGTGCTTTTGATGTGTAAACATAAGGCATCAGAATAGTGAGCTAATGTCAGTTAGCGTTTAAATCTCTATACTGCAGTCTGCTTCATCCCTAAACACCTCCCATTGGGGGAATTGGAGCATGAGAGGGATGGCTAACCAGACAGTGCTGCAGACAGTCAGTAAAGGGCAATATGTATATAGCAGAGAATGTCTGTGTAGGTATATTTATGTGTGCAGACACATATGCATTTACAGCCAGTCTAAACTCACATGATATCACAACAATAGCAAACCGCAACAATCCGATCACTTCCCACAGACAACATCAAGTCGTGCCCAACATTTTTTTTTTTCTTGTTCAAGAAGTCATTTCACTCAGATATGTCACAATAGGGATGGAAAAAACCTCTGTTTCATGCCTACTTAAACAAAATGTCACTGCAGTTTGTTAACATACATTACTGTCTGGCTCAAAATATATCTCAGATATATGTCCTTAAACAAAAGAAAGGCTGTGCAGAAATCGATTGTGAATTGTTTGTGTATTTAATTATTTCTGTTTGTATCAGGTAACATTACGTGAGATCCTCTTTCACTCAGACTAAATTAAATTAACAGCCATTTACCCAACACTAATGACTGTAACATTTGAGCATGGTTGAGTGAGAGAGCCTAGAGTATGTACATGTTTGTGTATGCATGAACGGCTTTGGGAGTTTAAAGATCTATAGACACTTTGTAGAAACACTGACCTTAAAGCCTCCTTTTGGCTCCACACAAACAAATCTCCCTTGTCCTTTCTCTCATTCTTACTCTAATGCTTTCTTGATTTCTCACACACTGCATATTTTGTGCTAGTACTATAACGTTGGGTCTCTGCTTTATATCTCACCTCAAGGGTCCACTGCTTTGCACCATTTTTTTGTGTGATGTCTTTCCCCATGAGATTTTATGTGTGACAGAGTGTGAGAGATTAATTTGCGTCCATGATTGGGGTTTTCATGGTTAATTAAGTTCATTGAAAGTTAATTATAGAAACAATGCTTTTCTAGCAATATATTTATCCTTTGAAGTGAGCAGCTACTTTATGAGAAACTGCAGTAAACTGCAATAAGCTCTCCTCATTGTCAACTTGACACTCTAAGCTCTCATCTATGGATGAAGACAAAAATGAACCAGAGACACAAGAGAAATTGATTGGCAAGAATGGGGCTAGTCACACTTATACAGTGATTTCTTAGGTTTAATTCTGAAAGTCAGTTTCTGTAGTGGCAGATTAAAAGTCTTGGTTGCAATTTTAGGGACTATTTCCTTTGTTAGCGACAACAAAAATGATGGTGTTAATTTGACATGTTAACTATAGCGTCACACTACATAGGGTAAGTTGTCACTTACAACCTGCTATTAAACTCTATGAAGTATAATATATAGACTCAAAGTCTATATAGGCTATTCAGCACCATTTAAAAAGGAAAACAATTATGAAATACAGAATAAAATGGCAAAAATAATGTTTTGACCTGCAACATGTGACAAACTGCACATACAAGTACCTTTTGGTTAAAATCTATCTTTATTAGTTGTATTAGTTTTTAGTCTTTATTAGGTTTTATGGTGTTCGCCTGTTTACTCAGCAGATATAGCAAAAGTATGATGATATTTGAAAGTTTGGAGAATAAACTTGCTAGAGAACCACTGCTAGAGAATTTATTTTTGTAATGTCAATGTATTGCCAGTGTCTCACATTATGTGGCAAAGTGAACAACCAACTCCTGTAAATGTGTAGCCTATTTAATAAACTGTTGTCTTATGCTCCATTGTGCAGAACACATAACCAGTAAACTCTCCTCCCTCGTGACGCACACCTAGCCAATTGCCCATGCAAGACACAGTGGCAATTTACAATCATTTTAACCATGTGCAGTTGAGCCTGTAATTGTCATAACTTATATTACCACACCAACACTTGCTCTCTCTAAAATGTTATAATATTTGAAGCGACATTAAAATCGATGACATTGGATATATGGGGAAAACAAACTGACTGTTGAAATATTACTTAATAATATGCCCTCGAATGTATTTAAGTTGTAGAAGCCTTGTTTTCTCATAAGTTCATGACTTGATTGAGCTCGCGGATGTCAAGTCTCCCGCGCGCGCAAGAGAAGCGCACAGTCTGCCGAGAGCGCGTGAGTCAGTTCGCGTGCAGAAAAGAAAATCCCGTAGATCTTTTATCATTACGCTCGTGTTTGTGGGCGATTATCACTAAAAGGGAACCGAACCACTTTTCAGGCGTAAGACACGTTCGTATTTCCACAATCTGAGCGCATAACAAGCCTGGATACCTTATTGTAGCGTATTCAAATTTGTTTGTCTTATTCGCAGGGACTGTCGTGAAGTGTACGGGGAAAATGGATCTGTAAGTGTGGACGGAGGGGCTCGTACAGGAGATGGCAGCTCTGATGGCTTCAGGACTTTGGTTTGTCGCACTCACCGTGGCGAGTAAGTAAGCAAGCGGCTCTTTTTTCCATTGGTGTGTGTTACTGCGTTATCAGTAAAACCTACGCTCTTAACCTCTATTTTATATGGTTACGAATCTTAAATGTGCTGATTTTTTATTTAAGTTTTTATAAAGTTAATGAAAGCGCGTGTTTTTTAATTTCTGGTCAAAATTTGTCAGTCACAAATTGTTAAATAAGACAACTGAGAACAATAAATTGTTTAAATATTTTAATTTTTAAATGACAGCCCAATAATTAAGACATTGTTATAATGTGAATCAGTCAGTTGACTCTGTTTTCCCACTGGTTACAAATGTGAAATGAAATCTTTATGTATTATGAGCATGACAAATATGAGCTAGATCAATTTTGATATTAAATTAATAATAGACCTTACATAATATGTACTAAATATTCTAGTTGCATCTGTATTATGGCAGGTATTATCGCTTGCTTTTGTGAAGGTTTTACACAGACATAATGTTTCAGAAGGGAAAACAAGAATTAAATGGTTCTAGTTATGCAACAATTTACACCAGACATGTAAAAGATTCTCATGAAATCAAATTATATCAAATGATGTATTGCAAATTATATCAACAAGTCTCTTTAGACCTGTAACCAGTGTGATTAAAGGGGTTAAATTGGGTCAGTTCACATAATGGCACGTTCTCTGTGCCCCATAGCTCAGTTCACTCACAGATCTGTTTTCAACTGTGAAGTATCACGTCAGTGCCCACACAGCAGACAGTCTTTTGTGAGTGCATCATGTTTCATTGAGTACAAATGATGAAGTCTTGACTTTTAATCACATAAAATCATTGATCGGACTCACACCGAACATTAAATAGCTGTAAGATTATTTACAAATAATAGATTACCACCAATAGGTTACATGGTCAGATGTTGTTTTCATGATCCACAAGTAGCAGAGCAGGGAACCTTAAGCAAAATGTACAATTTTGTATTAGAGTGTCTTTTTCAGTCAGTTTCAGGGCATGCATGGTAATAGCATGTGTATATGTGTGTGCGTTTTGGTTCTTGAGGCATGCTAACTCTGTCATAACTCTGATTAGATCTTGCTCAGTGAGTCAGAGTTGCAGAGAGGGTATCTTAAACACGTTCATGAATGCGCACACAAACATACAGAACAGAACTTGACTTCAGAGGAGCGTGTTTCTGTGAAGGACAGCTTTTATTGAAATCTTGTTTTGAATCTTCTTGCACTTGAAATTTTTTTAAGTTCAATGAATTGACTTGCTTTATAGCTTAAACATTTTATGTATGATCAAACCCCACAGTTGCACATACTGTTAATTGAAGAAATATATTATGACTGGCTGAACTAAAAAGAGTTGTTTTTTTATTTATTTATTGGTGTGTGTGGTGTAGAGGCAGTGTCTTAACTCTATTAATTATTTATTAGGCCTTGCATTCTAACAGAAAGTAAACTAAGCCCTTGTATAAGCAGTATTGATCACTGTATAAGTGCTCCCATTAATGATTTTTATTGCTGAAGTATTTCCACTCATTAAGCAGTGGGTCAATTACACACAGGTAATCAAGGTCATGATATGAGAAAACACACGTACATGCATGTATACATTATTTATTTTTTTATATGTAGTTTAAAATTTTTTATAAATTAATATATTTTAAAATGTAATTTATTTCTGTGATGTCACAGCTGAATTTTCAGCAGCCATTAATCCAGTCTTCAGAGTCACATGATCTTTATGAATCAGAAATCATTCTAATATGTTGATTTGGTGCTCAAGGCACAATTCTTATTATTATCGGTTGAAAACAGTTGTGCTGCTTAATATTTTTGTGGAAACAATGATACATTTTTTTCAGAATTCTTTCATGATCAGAAAGTTCAAACGAACAGCATTTATTTGAAATAGAATTCATTTGTAACATTAAATAATCATTCTAAATAAAAGTATTAATTCCTTTTGAAAAAAAAAAGAGACTTACTGACCTCATACTTTGAATGTTAGTTTATAAACGTGTGTATATGAAATGTTTGTATGGTTAAGCTTTACTACACTGTAAAACTCAATAAGTTCAGAATACTATTCAAATTATTACCTAAAAACATTCAAGTAAACTAACTTATTTTTTAAGTTAGTAGAACTTAACATTTTTGTGACAAGTGGGGCGGGCCAAGAGCCGTGGAAGCGGAGCAGGGCCAGTGTGGTGCACAGGTGTCTCTCATTAACAATCATGTCACCGGCATCCCTTTGCTCCCACAGTTCTCAGCCTCGCCCCACTCATCATAATGTTAATTACATACAGTTCATTTACATAAACATCATATTCAGATCTTGGTTAGATGTTAGATAGCAAATAACACATGCTATTATAACTATTAAAGAGACTGTCATTATATACTTGCATGTATATAATCAAACAACATACAGTATATATGGTCTTAAAAGTTTTGCAGCCCATTCTCAACCTAACCACAGGCTCTACTCTTCACCACAATGTTAAACAACATTAAACACTAACTTATGTCTCCCTGTCTGTTAATCTTGTGCAAAAACACACAAAATAACACTTAATTTCAGCATTTATTTATACAGTCTGATGCAAAGCATGAAGGGAATTAGAAATCTGCTGCAACTCAACTCAATTTTATTAAGTTCAGCTTACTACAATGAAATTTTGAGTTCACACAACTTTTTTCTATTAATTACAATGAACTTTCATTATTATTTGATTGAAACCAACTCATTTAATTTAATTAATTTCACTGTTCTGTGTAACAATGGCAAACATTGGTTGGAAAAATGTAGTTATGGTAGTTAAAGGTGCAGTAAGCGATTTTTCAAAAACGCTGTTGAAAAGTTGCTTGGACCGAGCACCACAACAAACGTGTAGCCAATCAGCATTAAGGGGCATATGATGGTGGAAGAGAGAGAGTGAGAAAGAGGGAGATTTGAAGAAAGACTGTTAAAAGAGAGATGAGAGACAATACAAAAGAGAAAATCTCAGAGGAAAATCACTGGAAAAAGTTATTGGGATGGGTTATGATCAGGCAAGAGCTTTAGGACCTGTGTTAATATTAGAAAAGATTTCCAGCGCTGGAGAAACCTAAGTGGGAAGGCCTGAAAACAGACGCAGGGGTTGCGTTGTTTCTGCTCCATATGTGAGTAACAGAAACAGTCACAGAAAAAAGAAATGCTGTTATTTTAATGCTAGCTATAGTAGCAGGACAGTTTTGAGTGTAATTTTTTTTGTATGGAGCTCCTGTGCTGCTGCTGAACTATGTTAATTTTCATAATCTTCGCTTTATTTTTCGTGAAGCATTATTTTGCTTCGCTTCTGTTATAATAAATAGACATCCACTCTTGCATTGCGTGTGTAACGGAGGCCAGCTAGTGAGAGCTGTGTAAGTAAACCTCGAGACCAACGTGGAGCTGGCAGTAAAGTGTTCATAAATTTTGGAGGCGGAGCACTGAAGAGAGGGGTGGGTTTGTTTGGGTTAATTTCAAATATCAACAGTGTTCAACACCAATTCTGGGAGATTGCATAATGCACCTTTAACAACATAATTTAACGTGATAACAACAATGTATTATATAAAATATATACAATATAAAAACATTTGGTGTAGCTGACATGTAGGGAAATTCCTCTTACTAGTCACCTAAAGTTGCTTTTAATACAACAATGACCTGTTAATTAGTATATTGAAACCTTTGAAAGGCTTGAAACAAGATGCTTTGCCCAATAAATGGAAGTCAGGTTACCTGAACCAGGTTTTCTACAATTGGGTCAAATCATAATCTCTGTAGGAATTGTGAAAATATTTTCTGTTATTGCAGAAAATGTGTGACATACTGAAACCTCCACACAGTCTCAGATTCTTAATGTAATGCAAACTGAAATGTGGGGAAAAGCCTTTAGCAGAAAGAAAGTGTCTTATCAAGAGTGAGAGAAAAAGCAAAACGCTCTCTTTTAGAGTTAAGAGCAGCATGAAGTGGAATCGACACTCACACACTGCCCAAGTCACTGCCTGAAACTGCAGCACTAGGGTAACTGTAGGGCCACAGCAATTGAATATGTGTATAAATATTTGTGTAAGTTGTTTGATGCAGTAGAGCTTGGCCGCAGATGGAGTAGCTTTTAATAATTTAGTCAGTGGATATTTATGCCTTTCAAACACTGATTTACTGATACACACTGGTTAAGCAACACCCTCTCAAACCATAGAGCACTGTATTTAACTGTATTTAAATTAGATTGGGAAGTGTTTATGTGCATGTAAGTCTGTGTGCTAGAGCTAACAGTGAATGTATGTTATCCACAGTAAAGTAATTGAAAAAAAAAAATTGAGAGTTAGACTAGGTCTGTGTGTGTTTGTCTGTGTTGGTGTGTATCTGTTGTTGCTGTCTGTGTGATGAGGCAGGTTTTATTTTAGTGCAGCTGAATTATTCACAGAGTTGAAGTGCACCAGGGTGGAAAAGCTCAGTGCATGCAACTGTGAGTGCTTGTGTTGTTGTATAATCTTGAGATGGTGCAAGTGTGTGATTCTTTTCAAGGCCCTGTCGTCCCTCGTTGTTTAGGAGTGTGTGTGTTTTTTTGGAGTGTGTGTGTTTTTTTTGAAGAGCCCTGAAGCAGGACACGGTCCTTGTCTGAGCAAGTCGAGGGTTTTAGTAACACTTTTTTTTCTTAGGGTTTTCCACAGATATTAGTCACCTCTGTAGACAGCATCATCCACACTATAATCTCTAACTGTTGTATCACTGATTTTTTTTTTATTATATTGGAGTACTGTATTTGTTAATTAATAAGTGCAATCTTCACTATAGTAGAATCTCATTGGATGCAGTTGTTCTATAGGAAGTACAGTGATTGAGTTGTTGTGAATCAAAAGCACCCCCCAATGTGAGTTTTTGGTTATACTCATTAATTTGCAAATTTAATTTGCCAAAAGTATTGGGACACCCCTCCAAATCGAATTTGAAATTGAATTCAGGTGTTCCAATCACTTCCATGGCCACAGGTGTATAAAATCAAGCACCTAGGCATGCAGACTGCTTCTACAAACATTTGTGAAAGAATGGGTCGCTCTCAGGAGCTCAGTGAATTCAAGCGTGGTACCGTGATAGGTTGCCACCTGTGCAATAAGTCCATTCGTGAAATTTCCTCACTACTAAATATTCCACGGTCAACTGTTAGTGGTATCATAACAAAGTGGAAGCAATTGGGAACAACAGCAACTCGGCCACGAAGTGGTAGGCCACGTAAAATCACAGAGCGGGGTCAGCGCATGCTGAGGCGCACAGTGCGCAGAAGTCGGCAACTTTCTGCAGAGTCAATAGCTACAGGCCTCCAACTTCATGTGGCCTTCAGATTAGCTTAAGAACAGTGCTTAGAGAGCTTCATGGAATGGGTTTCCATGGCCGAGCAGCTGCATCCAAGCCTTACATCACAGAGTGCAATGCAAAGCGTCGGATGCAGTGGTGTAAAGCACGCCGCCACTGGACTCTAGAGCAGTGGAGACGTGTTCTCTGGAGTGACGAATCACGCTTCTCTGTCTGGCAATCCGATGGACGAGTCTGGGTTTGGCGGTTGCCAGGAGAATGGTACTTGCTTGACTGCGTTGTGCCAAGTGTAAAGTTTGGTGGAGGGGGATTATGGTGTGGGGTTGTTTTTCAGGGGTTGGGCTTGGCCCCTTAGTTCCAGTGAAAGGAACTCTTAATGCTTCAGCATACCAAGACATTTTGGACAATTTCATGCTCCCAACTTTGTGGGAACAGTTTGGGGATGGCCCCTTCCTGTTCCAACATGACTGTGCACCAGTGCACAAAGCAAAGTCCATAAAGACATGGATGAGCGAGTTTGGTGTGGAGGAACTTGACTGGCCTGCACAGAGTCCTGACCTCAACCCGATAGAACACCTTTGGGATGAATTAGAGCGGAGACTGCGAGCCAGGCCTTCTCGCCAACATCACTGCCTGACCTCACAAATGCGCTTCTAGAAGAATGGTTAAAAATTCCCATAAACACACTCCTAAACCTTGTGGAAAGCCTTTCCAGAAGAGTTGAAGCTGTTATAGCTGCAAAGGGTGGGCCAAATCCATATTAAACCCTACGGATTAAGAATGGGATGTCATTAAAGTTCATGTGCATGTAAAGGCAGGCGTCTCAAAACTTTTGGCAATATAGTGTATGTGTCAACTAACTCCCATTGGAGAATTTGTAGACTGTTAGGTTGGGTTAGGGTTTGTAGAATAAGTTGACATGTAGTTGCAAAGTTACTTATAGCAAAGTCCCTTTAAGACAAGTAATTTCACTTGGCAGCCATCTTTGAAACGCCTCTCGGGCATGCAAGTGCAGCTCCTATCTCTTTGAATGGGGAAACATCAAATTCTCCAAAGCTGGAGCTTCTCCAGAGCTTCTAACGACCACTGCAGTGGCGCGATGACTTTACCAATTGGTGTTTGGCTTTTTATTTAGAAGGCGGGACTTATTCCGCCATATTGCACATTGCACTTTCTCCCATTCATAACAATATGAGTGACGCGTCTTGTGTTATTCTATAGTCTTTGCTTATAGTCAGTAGAATGTTTGTTGGGGGGCCATCAGAATAAATTGTGAGCAGATATCAACCAGGCAGTCAACTATGACTGATATATGACTGGTAGTTGACTTACAGTTAGTGGAATGTCCAAAGCCGGGGACACACTTAACGACTAGCTAAAACATTCTAAGACTGAGCTCAACACACAAAGACTGTTTTCTTTGACTGAAGCAGATTTAAATACTTACACACAGAATTTAAACAAACAATGACTAAACACAACTGGCTCTGACTCGGCGCGTTTGGGCATGATCAGTCGTAAGTATAGAATTACATTAATAATCAGCCTTACAATCATTAAATGTGTCCCCGACTTAAAGTGGACTATCGAAATAAAGTGTTACTGTTTTTCCCCCTACAGAGTTTAGGGATATTACAGTGCAAAGTTGTTATACTTGAATTTTAAATTTGAATACAACCTGTTAGTGTTAAACAAACCAACACAAAGTCTTTTACTTGATGTCACTTTGTCACTTTTCTCAAATATTACAATATCTTCTAGCAATCTGATATGACTAGAAGCTGTGACTAGAAGCTGTTCCATTATGTTGCCTTGCCCATAATATGTAACATGATGCAACTGAAAACCAAAACTAACATGGTTACTGCGTTGTTTGTTGTGTTCATTTATGGTCATGCCATTTTGCTCACTAACCCCTCATTATGATAATTACTGTCAGACTCTGCTTTCATATTCTGAAATATGAGAGCTTGTGATAACGAGAATGTGTGCTGATGGGGCAGTGATGGGCTGAACTGCTGACTCATGTTTGGCATTAAAGAATGATCGTCCCCATAGGGTCTTAATGAGAGATGTGGCATAGGGCTTCTATGACCCGCATGCTGTCCCTGAATCATGAGGACTGTTGCTTCGGTGCATCTTATTTACAAATGAATGGGGCTCATTATGTAACTGTCTGGATTCATAATAATGGATGTGTTAATTCTTTTGAGTTGGTAATGGATTTGGACATTTTTAAGAGACATTTACCACAGGTAGCATCAACATGTGCTTAGAGAGATTCAAAAACAGATTATTGCCTTGTTTTTGTAGATATGTTTTTAATAGAGCTGTCAGTTGAATAATTTTTTAATACTAATTCATAATTAATATGATATGATCATTTCATATATCACTATTTGCTGAGAAGAAATACATAAGATAACACATTATTAAGACAGCTCATAAAGCATTGAATGGACATTTAAAAAAGTGTCTTTAGTAGTTAAAAATCTTAATTTATCTGTACAAACACAGTCTGGTGCCATTTCAAATAAAAAAAAAAGTGTTCTCAAAAGATGTTAGATTTCACTCTCAGCTTTGAGATATTTTTTGGAGAGTTAAAGATCATGGTGTTCATTTAATTTCTCGTATGTTTCAGCTGTACTTGTTGAGCTGTTAGTCAGATGGAGTATGTCTCACTGAGCACAGGCTGGGTGATTGTGTGTTGAATGCTGACTGCTGCCCCAGTGCTTCTTCTGTCAACTTTAATCTTGTAGTCTCTGTACTCGTTGTCCCCACAGTACACTGCTTGTCCACAGAGTGATGTCATTTGTCCTGACTTGCTGTCCCTTAGAGACAGTGGTACAGAAACACCAGTAGAGTTTTGGGATTTCTCTTTTGCTTCTTTCTGAAACTTACTTTTTGGCCTCCCTATTTTAATCTGCATATAAGTGTTTGGTAACACTTTATTTTACATTGTCTTTGTTACATGTTGCGTGTACTTACTATAGTAATAACAGTTATGCATAATTACATGCAACTAGCCCTAATCCAAACCTAATATAACCCTAATAGTAAGTACATGGTAATTAATATTAGTATTACTCAGTACTTGATGTATAATTACAATGTAACAACAACACCTTAAAATAAAGTGAAACCTAGTGTTTAAAATTACCCTTTCAGTACACTTGCTAATAATGGGTAAAATTAGAAAATCTAACAGTCATAAGTTTAATTGGCCATAAAACTATTTTTCATATTATTTCCTTACAATATAGTTATGTATATGATCAATTGTTTAGCATGTTATTTGGAGTTTTCTTTTATTTGTTTTTATTTTATTTAATGATTTTTTTTTCTGGAGTTATGACAACAGTATAAAACTTGAGAACTTTGTTAAACATTTGATGGTAATTTTTTCGGTAACACTTTATTTTGATGATCCCCTTTAGACATTTTGTTGACTATAAGTAACACTGCACCTACACGTCAACTAACTCTAATTAGAGTATTAGTCTGCTTAGTTTCTGCTAACACGTTATTGTGATGGTCCCCCAACAGACATTCTACTGACTCTAATTAACGTTTTTAAGCAGATGTAAACTTATTCTACTAACCCTAACTCCTTATTCTACCAGCCCTACCCCTAACAGTCTACTAACACTCAACTAATACTCTAATGAGAGTTAGTTGACATGTAGGTCCAACGTTACGTCTAAAGGGGACCATCAAAATAAAGTGTAACCAATTTTTTCTCTATGTAAAGGCTGTTAGGAGACAGTAATTGAGTTTTTTTTTTAATAGAAATTTTAGATCTTTTAGATTGTTGCGCCGCAACAGCTTGAGGCTGTCTTCACAGGATGTGACAAAGCGACTGTTGCAAATCCATTTGTTCTTCATGTAAGAAGTAGTGCGAGCACTTGAAGTACGTCAGACTCAGAAATAGAATGGGGCATCAGTTTACTGTTGGAGATGTTTTGACGCGTTGCACCACATCCAGTGTAGACACAGTGTTATGCTCACTAAGGCTGCATTTATTTGATTAAAATTATAGTAAAAAAAGAAAAAAAAATCTTAATCTTATGCCGGTAGAGTATATTTTTGGGCTTTCCCCCTTTATGTAGATTTTTAAAAAAAATATTTACTATGCATTGTTTCCTAAAAATACTCAAAGATGCAATATGTAGTTTTTCGTCCGCTAGAGGTCGCCTATTCAAAACAAAGGTGTAGCTTGATGATGCCAAGTTTGAGCGAGGAACCTTGGGACATGTGGTCTTCACCTCACAGCCGGTGGAAAAGAATCGGGATAGGACTCGGGCAGAAATAATGTTCATGGATGAGATTATTAATGTTACTGTAGTATGAAGCAGAGCAGGACCGAGTGTTGTGGAAGCTGAACGAGGCCGCTGGAGCGATTGTTAATGAGAGACGAACGCGACACGCGCCTCATGAGCAGCGGAACTTTTATTATGCCACAGTCGCCGGCGCCGCTTCCGGTCTTCTTTTTCCGGTCATGAGTATGAGGTAACACAGCGCTGTTTATCATATTAGATGCATTTGAGTGTGTTGAAAATGATGTTATAACGTTACTCTGTGCTTTCGCTCGGCGGCTGCTGTGAGACACTTGTTGCACACTGCAGTAAGCTAGATCGATTTTAGAATATCATATTAATAAATACTGGATGGCTTGTGTTGATAAATTGCATGCAATTAATTTTAAAACGTATTGTATAATGGAGAAAATTCTGTATTACTGTTACTAAAAATAAAGCTGCATCTGATTATGCTATGTTAGCTAACGTTAATTGACAAAATAGTGTTTTTCTCTGAGGCATAGTACTCGCAAAAAATCAAGAAAATTAGATTTAAACAATAAGACTAAACGCGTTGAGCTATATAACAGTTTTTAGTTTTCTGTCTACAAATGTATCAAAACAGATGTTCCCTTGTCTAATAAAACATGTAATATATTAAAGCATCTTTGGTGTTTCCATGGTTTCTACAAAATAAAACCAGAAACCGAGGTTAACGTGGATATGACGCCATTGACAGGCGACTCCCGGGCACGTCCCGTATCTTTGGTTAAAATAGCAATTTTCTCACGATTTGCAAATAGTTGGAAACATTTGGGATATTGTAAGTACTCAACTGAACAAAATATATAACACTGGCCCAGTGGTTTTTGAATATTTTACTGCAAAAATCTGACATATTGCAGCTTTAATTTTGCACCATGAGTGTATTAATGGTGTTTAAAAATCTGTGGTTATTAATACATATGTATAGATTTAGGTAAACCCCAAATAAACAATTTCTTCCATTTCAAATTCAAAACCTCTTTTTAAAAAAACTTTTTTTAACGGTTTATGTCTGTGTTTTTCAGCTGTATGTTGTTCAGAGGTGGAGGAGCGGTTGATAAACTATTTACTCTCCCCTGACCGATACAACAAGCTGATCCGGCCGGCGGTCAACAAGAGCCAGCAGGTCACCATTGCAATCCAAGTGTCTCTTGCCCAGCTCATCAGTGTGGTGGGTATAGTTGAAACGTGAAAAGCTGCCACACATTGCTTATTTGATTATATCAATGTTATATATTAATGTTTGTATTTCAGAATGAAAGAGAGCAGATCATGACCACAAACTGTTGGCTTACTCAGGTATAAGCAGTGGAACTTTTGTGTTTGTGTTGTAATATCAAAATAAAAGTCTTTCTAATGCGTGTGTCTTTTGCAGGTATGGAATGATTATCGATTGATGTGGGATCCAGAGGAGTATGAAGGGATCAGGAAGGTTCGCCTTCCTTCCCAGCATATATGGCTGCCTGACATTGTCCTGTACAACAAGTGAGAAACTTTCTAGTACTTAAAATACAGCAATGTATTTTGTTCTGATTTTATTTTAACTTGTGAACACTTAAAGGGATAGTTCACCCAAAAATGAAAATTCTGTCATCATTTACTTTACACTAATGTCATTCCAAACCTGATTGACTTTCTTCCTTCTGCAGAAAACAAAAGAGAATATTTTAAGAACTGTTGAAAACAGTGCTTAAGCCCAGTTTATTGTCGGGCATCCCGAGATAAAACAGAAAAGCAAATGGAGAATAATTAGCGTAGCTGCTGTTCAAGCAAAGATAATCATGTGCAATTGATCTGATATGAGACGCATTATGTGAATGCTTGGCTAAAGAGAAGCGTCTTTAATCTAGATTCAAACTGAGTGAGTCTGAGCCCCGAACATTATCAGGAAGGCTATTCCAGAGTTTAGGAGCCAAATGTGTAAACACTCTCCCTCCTTTAGTAGACTTAGATATCCTAGGTACTACCAGAAGTCCTGAGTTTTGTGATCTTAAAGAGCGTGATGGATTGTAGGGCGATAGAAGATCAATTAAATTCACAGGAGCTAAACCATTTAGGGCCTTATAGGTCAGTAGCAATACTTTATAATCAATACGGAACTTAATAGGTAACCAGTGTAGAGATGATAAAATTGGTGTTATATGATCATATTTTCTTGACCTGGTAAAAAAAGAAAAAGAAAAAAAAGGATCAAAATATAATCTGTTGTGTGCAGCAGAAGAAGTCATACATGTATGGAAAGACAAGAGAGTGAGTAAATGATGACAGAATTTTTTTTTTTTTTTGGCTGAACTATCCCTTTAAATAATTTATAAGAGGCTTTATTTATGCAAAGGTTGAATCCTTATAAAAAATACAGGTTGCAGCCGGAGACTTATTTTGTAATCTTTTTACAATTCTGCATCGATGCAGGATTTGGGCAGGGTTTCACCTTTTTCAAGGACAGAGTTACTGCGTTAATCTCAGGAAGTGAGACTGAGATTAGAATGACAGCATTTTTGCATGATGATGAGCTGGCACTTGGGATAAGAATATCAGCTTTGAGTTTATTATGCACTTTATCATTCACACAGGCAAAATAGGATACTTTGCTTTTTTTATTTAAAACAACATTGTGTTTGTCATTTTTAGTGCTGATGGGACATATGAAGTGTCTTTCTACTCCAATGCGGTCGTGTCAAATAACGGTGAGGTTGCCTGGCTACCACCAGCCATTTATAAGAGTGCCTGTAAAATTGAGGTCCGGGACTTCCCCTTTGACCAGCAAAACTGCACACTCAAGTTCCGTTCATGGACTTATGACCACACAGAAATTGACCTTATCTTGCTGTCAGACTTTGCCAGTCGAGATGACTTCAAGCCAAGCGGTGAGTGGGATATTGTCTCCTTACCTGGTCGCAAAAACGAAGACCCTAATGACATCACATATTTGGATATAACATACGATTTTATCATCAGACGCAAACCGCTGTTCTACACCATTAACCTAATTATCCCCTGTGTTCTCATCACTTCACTGGCCATCTTAGTTTTTTACCTACCATCAGACTGTGGGGAGAAGATGACTTTGTGTATTTCTGTTCTTCTGGCCTTAACTGTGTTCCTCTTACTGATTTCCAAAATCGTACCTCCGACCTCACTCGCTGTGCCCCTCATCGGTAAGTACTTGATGTTCACCATGGTGTTGGTGACTTTTTCAATTGTTACAAGTGTGTGTGTGCTAAACGTGCACCATCGGTCCCCAAGCACACACACTATGCCAAAATGGGTTAAACACTACTTCCTGGCCCGTTTGCCTGCTTTCCTCTTCATGCGACGACCAGGAGAGTCCAACAAACGCGAGAAATTTCGTAGGAAGCACCAGCAGTGCTCTTCATCTGATCTCCCAGCAAAATGTGAGGCTGATGAGACTGATTCCACCTTCTTTGTCAATGAAGATTCTGCCAAGCACATCGGTTGGAGACCTGGCGAGTTGCAGGAGAACACAGAGTTTCGTAAGCGAATGGCGGTAAAATGCTCTGCGGATGTGGAGGAGGCTGTGAAGGGGGTCCGATACATTGCTGACAAGTTGAAGAGTGAGGATGATGATGAAGGGGTGAGTGCTGGATTGACTTTTATTCAAATACACTGAAAAAATAAAAATTATCAATGGACCAAATTAAATTGAGGACATCTTTTCTCTGTGATTTCAACCAATAATTGTTATATATATATATATATATTAGTGTTGTCAAAAGTACCGCCCGCGATACCAAGTCGGTACTGAAATTTTAAAAATGTGACACTTTGAGCGCTGTTGAGCGGATTCTTAAACACCTCTGATTGGCAGTTGTGTTCATGCGCTCATCAGATATGTCTGTGATTGGCTACAATGATCAACACTTCAAAAACATGTTGTAAATATGATGCTCTTTACCGAGCATTTACACCAGATACACACAGGAGAGTTTGAAAACAGGCATCTATTAGCGGACCGTCCACTGATAGACGCCCGCTTTCAAAACACTTTCACATTCAAACACTCCTGTGCTTTGATCATTGTAGCCAGTCACAGACATATCTGATGAGCACGTCAACACAATGGCCAATCAGAGGTGTTTACGAAACACGCTCAAAAGCGCTCAAAGCATCACATTTTTAAAATTTCAGTACCGACTTGGTATCGCGGTCTGTACTTTTGACAACACTAATATATATATATATATATATATATATATACAATTTCAAAACAACCATATCTGGTAGTTAGTTTATTAAATTAAACTAAGTTTTGCGTAGGTCAGGATTTCAGTAAATCCAGTTACGACCTGCTAATTAATGGCTCGTTTCCACCGAACGGTACGGTTCAGTTCAGTACAGTACAGTACAATACGATTCGGGATGGTAAACTCTGATCCGTCTTGCGTTTCCACTGCCAACAGTACACTTACTTGATAGGTGTGGTGTATGCCAGAAAGTAGCGATCGATGTCATTCTCGCGTGAAGAAAAAAATGAGAGTAAACAACAATGGAGGACATACAGCAGCTTTGTTTGAGCAAAAGCTGAAGGCTGCAAAGAAAAACAGCTGAAAAATACACATTGTGTTGCATTGGTATTGTGTTGTCACTCCACTTGTAGCACACGCAAGTGACGATTCTCTGTCAACCAATCAACGTTCTGCAGTGAGTATAGCTCCAACCTTTTGGTACCAGTACTATTGCTACTATTGTGCTAGGTACCCCAATGGAAGGGTCCCAAAAAAGTGGTACTGAACTGTACCGCTCGGTGGAAACGAGCCATAAGTATCCTTCCAATTTTTAAATTGATTGCACCCAATGAAATTAAGTATAATAATAAAGAATTGTTTTGCATTAGCTTCTTGTAATTAACTAGACTGAAAATGCAGCAAAATAGTGTGAGAGGGTTACACAAACTTCTGTCACTGAAAATGTCTGCAAATTGAATTCCTTGTGCATACCTCAAAAATATGCTAAATAATTATCTTACACACAAGACTAAAGAAATGGTAACACTTTAGGGTCCAGTTCTCACAATTAACTAGTTGTTCATTAGCATGCATATTACTTGGATATTGGCTGTTTATTAGTACTTATAAAGCACATATTAATGCCTTATTCTGCATGACCATATTCTACATCCCTTAATTCTACCCCATACCTAAACTTAACAACTACCTACTAACTATTAATAAGCAGTAATTAAGAGTTTGAGGCAAAAGTCGTAGTTAATAGTTAGCTAATAGTGAGAATTGGACACTGATCTAAAGTGTGACTAAAGTAATTATCTTTATAGTTTAGTAGTACAAGTGTTATAGAGTTGTTTAGATATGTATTTCACAAATTAATTCAAATTAATTTGTGCATATTCTGTCTTTCTCACAGATTGTCGAGGATTGGAAATACGTGGCTATGGTGATTGACCGTCTGTTTCTGTGGATCTTTGTTTTAGTGTGCGTTACAGGAACCCTCGGCCTCTTCACGCAGCCGCTCTTCAAGAGCTATAACACACCCACCAGTGATGATTTGTAGATCACATAAAGTCAGACCAGCTTCAACCCAACCCACATATCTGTTTATTTTCAGTGCACACCCCACAACCCAGTCTTATCATGAACTTGACATGACAGCCTGCTTATATCAATAAATATTGTAGCAAAAAACCAGACAAAGAAGTTCAAACCTGACACTTTTCATAAAGCGTTAAGCTCTGTGTACCATTCAATGCACAATGACACAAAATTCTTAGATGCCGTTGAGTCAGAGCACAATACTGGACACACACTGAATATTTATATGCCCCTAACACTGACCCAAACTCAAAAACCCTTCAGAGCTGTCATTCATCCACAACATTTAGCCCTGGAGGCCTCAGCATTCTCTAACCTCTCATAGAAAATAACTCCCCAAATCCCAAAATGACTCCAAACCAACACTCCTCTTGACTTGATTTGTCAAAACTGGGTGTTTTTCTGAAAAAATTATAATTTTCTGAAATTCCCAAAATGTTCATGTGCAGGATGATTACAAATAATTACAGTTAGACAATGCAGTTTACATAGAGAACACTTGTTTACATCAGGGAACTAATTATAGACCTGAAACCGGAACATAGATTATACACCTTAACATGGTGTACTACACACGTGCATGTACCTTTCTTTAACACACGTTCACATCCCCCCTCCCCCCATTATACTGTTAGATTGGTTTAAAAGTTACATACACAGCATCTTGCAACTGCATTTTGATTGACATATTTACAGACAGATTTTTGGACGTGCTGTCGTTGGAATGACTCATGAGTGCTTAACATATTTATCATAATGTTATTTTATGATGATTATGTGATGGATTAAGAAAAGTAAATTAAAACCATACAAAATTGTGCCATGTCTGCGTTTTCATTTACATATATTTTACTGCTAATGTGTATGTGTGTATTTAAATAATTTCATAAGTCATAAGGGCAAGGATTCATATAATGTTATAACATGTTCATATAATGTCTTCATATAATGTTATAACTCTTTACAATAAGGTTTCATTTGTTAACATAAGTTAACTACATTAGTTAACATGAACTAACAATGAACAGTACTTCTACAGCATTTATTAATCTTAGTTAATTTCAACATTTACTAATATATTTGTAAATGTTATATACTAATATATTTGTATCAAACGTTGTGTCTGTTAAAGGGATAGTTCACCCAAAAATATTATCCCATGATTTATTCACCCTCAAGCCATCCTAGGTGTATATGACTATTTTCTTTCAGCTGAACACAATCGGAGTTACATAAAAAAATATCCAGGCTCTTCAAAGCTTTATAATTGGGCTTCTGATTTTGAAGTCCAAAAAAGTGCATCCATCCATCATAAAGGTAATCCATACGACTCCAGGGGGTTAATAAAGGCTTTCTGAAGCAAGGTGATGGGATTTTGTAAGAAAAATATCCATATATAAATCTTTATAAACTAAAATAACTAGCTTCCGGCAGACGGCCTACGCAAATCGACTTTTGCCAAAAGAGTAATATTTGACCTGATGCATTGACGAACGCAGAAGCGCAGAGGATAGAGCAAAACAAAACACCGGTCACGAATTCGAAGTCTAAAACAAACATTTTTTAAAGAGAAATATTGGAGGATTTCGATATAAGAGAAGAGGAGCTTGAGTTTGTTGCCCAGCCCAAACTTTAACCCCCTGGAGCCGTATGGATTACTTTTATGATTGATGGATGGATGCACTTTTTTGGACTTCCAAATTTAGGAGCGCCATTCACTATCATTATAAAGCTTGGAAGAGCAAGGATATTTTTTAATATAACTTTGATTGTGTTTGTCTAAAAGAAGATATTCATATTCACCTAGGATGGCTTGAGGGTAAGTCATTGGATAGTTTTCATTTTTGGGTGAACTATCCCTTTAACATTAGTTAACGCACTGTGAACTAACATGGATTTTTTATTAACAGTTTGAAACAAAATATTGTGTATTTAGCACAATCTTTTAAAAAAAGACTCTCATAAAACAACATTAGAAAAGAAAATCTGTTTTTTTTCTATGCTTCCACATGACTGCTTTTAACACTACACTGGTAAATAAAAACAAAGCATTCATCTGCAATGCAGAAGGGGGCCTTTTCACCTCATTACTTTAATCACCAATCCTTGCTGGGGTTTAGGACTGTATTTTTGCTGTATTAATTTCTCAGGACTCTCAGAGATGTTTTTCAGTGTTAACTCATGACTGTGTCAATGCTGATTTGACAGGTGGTGACAGTGCAGTCAGGGGAGTGTGCAAATGGAGGCTGAGATGCATTATTTAAAGAACAGTATGAATATTTAAGTCATTTTCCAGTCTGTTTTGCTCTCTTCTGAAGACAGCAGTCTATGTGCGGATACATGCAGACATGCATATGCAGTGTGGATGAAGGAAGCTAATAAGCACAGAATGTGAGTCAGCAACCATTAAATCATAATGCCAAATGCAATAATACCAGCGTAGACTTCATTTAACCCTACTATTGCAATGACGTTTTCTGATTCTATCAGTGCATTTTTGATTTCGACTGAGAGTTCTAATGTGTATCAGAACATTTGACCATGTTTTTGTTATCCAGGGAAGTTTATTCCCATATTCCAAAAGATACAAAATCACATGCAATGGCGTGAGAGAAAAGTGACAGACCCTCACGGAGGCCACAGCTGGTTCCAACTGGAGCAGAAAATCATCTGAGCTCAGACAGTATCCATGAATGCTGAGGAGATATGTTTGCCTGAGCTGCTGCTTGGACTCAATATGAGTGTTTACACAAGAGACACCACTGAGTTTTTAATTTTAATTAGTTAATTTGTAAGGTTGTTGTAAACTAACACACTCTAGACTAGTGTATACTGTTTCCAAGACCATTTTCTTTGACCTTCATATAACAAAAAGAAACATTTTGAATGTTTTTATACAAATAAACCCCAAAGGTATAAAACTGGCCAAAGCTGAAAAAACTCTATCATGGCTATCATGAAAAAAATCTGCAGCAGCATAATTTTCTTTACTTACAACAAATTACATCGTTACCATTGTTACCTAAGTTAGTTTTTACCTGGTCCAATATATATTTATGTGTGTGTGTGTGTGTGTGTGTGTGTGTGTGTATGGAGCTCGCATCTCCGAAAACGTCTAAATTGTAAAATAGGGGCTATGATTAAATATGAGTCACATATCTCAGGTCTAAACAACTACATTCTCGCCTAAAAACTCTTAAAACTACAGTTCGTGGTATAACAAATGTAGTATTCGCAAAAATTACGGTGGATTTGCTCGGCCGCCATGACAGTCGCTTCTAGCGGAGTGATACAAACGGTGAAAAGGTAAGAGTGCTGTTATCACTAAAATTTCGCACGGCCATCAGCCAATCAGATTCGAGAACCAGAAAGAACTGTTTTGTGTGTGTGTGTGTGTGTGTGTGTGTGTGTGTGTGTGTGTGTGTATATATATATTAACCCATTGAATTCCATTTGTCACCTTTGTGAAAATCTATTTTGGAGTTTAAATGATGCAAAAACAGTTGTTGACAGCTAATGATAGCTGAATGTTTGATTCCCCTTTGTTTTTCCCCTTTGAAAGATGTCAAAATTCTATAAAAGGAAACATATAATATATACAACTACCATTTGTGGAACATATAATATTTAAAGGGACTGTTATTTAAATTGCTCTGCCTCACATTAATCATGTTAAAATACATGTAAACATATCATGGTCACATTTGTGACCAGTGTGAGAAAACACAGCCTCATGTGCTTAATTTACATCAGAACATACATTTATTATAAGTTTATGCAATTACTTCCCCCAATTGCTTGTTATTATAAACATTTTTAATGTAGCTAGGTCTACTGAATATCTTAAATATTCTATTTAAAAATATTGTTAATTATAAATAGTTCGTTGAATAGCCTACAATTTTCTAGGTGTTGTCGACCAGCTGAGCAATTTCTTCCCTAATTTTTTAAAAATCTTTTTCGCAATATGCAATTTACGTTCAATAGAATCTGATTTGTGAAACGATAAATTCATCTGTCCCTTTAAACTGGCACGCGCTCCTCCTCTCCTAGTTTACTGTGGGACTGGAAAGCGCGCGCGCGTGGACGAATTCTCTCTGGGAGTGATCCGCTCCCATCCTCTGCTTTTACTAACGTGTAGTTTTTCCAGCAAATAACAACTACAAACTTTTATCATTTGCTATGAAAAGTTGTTTTAAAGAGCAATTAACGCGTTCAAATTTATTTTAGTTGGTGTCACGCCAAAATAAAATACTTTCTCTCGAAATGACGTTGGCAGTCATTGGTCTTTTCACCCTGTTTACCAGCATCATCGGCACCACGCCTGGTAAGTGCAAACCAATCATTCTCTTTCTGTTCTGTAAAGTACTTTCTTGGTTATGTTAGTGTTTAGCATAATTTTTTATTGTTTGTTTATGAGTTGTAGACAATAATACATTTTACTAAAGAGATAAAAATGTCGGTTATCAATTTGTAATCGCTAATTGTTTATTATCAGAACGACTTATGTTCATGCCTTGCATACACATCTCGAATGAGTCGTTCAACAAAGTTTAGTTTGTTGTGTCAACAATAAAATCTACGAATTGTAAGAAATCTGATAGATAGATAGATAGATAGATAGATAGATAGATAGATAGATAGATAGATTGTGATTCTATTTACTTAAATGTCTTCTCAAAATGCTATTTGTTCGCTGTGTATCTGATGAGTGCACTTGTCCTCAGTTGAGTTGAGGTCAGTAAACAATTTGTGGAGGACAGTGAGCGGACTTCTGCTGACTGCCATGTCTATGAAGTGTCTGGTTTCTGTCTGTCCTTGTGTGTGTCATTATACTTAGTGTCTCTATTCATATGACTCTCACTTTTATAACAGGACTATTTAGTAGTTCATTAAAGAAAGAACACTATTGTTTTATCTACTAGAAGGTAACATTAATACCTGATCAATTGAGATAGTAGTATAAACAATGATTGTACATTCTGTAGATTATTCTATGTCAATAATGTAATGTAATAAGTGTGTGTGTTTTAGCAGGTCGAGAGTTTGTATCTCTGGCAGAACGAGAAGATGCTCTGCTCAGGGATTTGTTTCAGGGGTACCAGCGCTGGGTCAGGCCTGTTCTGCATGCAAACCACACTGTGAAGGTCCGCTTTGGCTTGAAGATATCTCAGCTAGTGGATGTGGTAAGACAAACATACAGATCCAGCTATTTTGAAAGCCTTACTTTGATGGTCCTCGGTTGGTCTCTGTCCATGGTGCTGAAATACAGCAGCTGGCGCTCTCCATGGTTTTGAACGCCACTGACTTATGAAGCCAACACATCGCTCTACATTAGGTATATATTAGGGGCATCTGCTTCCTTAGAGTCTATATATAGAAAATATCGCCTTGCTGCTGCTCCCCTCCATCTTTTTTCCCATTCTCCTGGTTTTATTTTGCCTTGCTCTTTCTCTGAAAGGTTTTTGCTGTTCAGAAGACTCATATGATGGGAGGCTGAATTATTAACAGTGCAGAAATCCTTTCAGGTCTTTAACAGTGTGCGCCACACAAAGCCATCGGTGTACCATTTCCCTTTGTGATTAAATCATACACAAACTGATAGGAATTCAGCCTATTTTGAAGAAAATATATTTGCTCAGCAAATGCTGCAGGTATTAATTTCATCTCATGTGATTGCTAGCTTAAAAAAATGCACACACACACACACACACTAACATCCAACGCAGTAGTGATTCAAGATGATTTGAGCCTGAATGAGCAAATAATGTGCTCTATAGGTAAAACCTGCTTCAATGTATGATGCTAGCAGTCCTGCGTGTTTCAGCTTAAAAGTGCATTTTATTAATGTGTCAACAAAACAAATTAGTAGTAATAAACATGCAAATAAAGCGTGCCATTAGGGCTACTTGTTCCTCTCAATAATAAAAAAAATAAAAAAAATAATGACATCAACTTAATGTTGTACATGTACATCTTGCAATTTGATTTACTTGATAAGGGCTCATGTGCCTGTTTGAAATTATTGATTTAAAAACTGCCCTGAAGGCACAGGTGCCCAAGTGCCTCATAATTCAGAGTATAAGATGGCTTTGAAAGTGGTTATGCTGGACGTTAATCAAAAGATATAGCCAATGATTTTGAGGGCAATGGAGAATAAATAAAGACAGCTATTATTATGTGGGCTCCAGTCATCCCTCTCAGCACCAGTCTTCCTCAATGGTGTCATAATCTCAAGAAAAATAGATAATAATATAAACCTGTGTTTGATGAACAATCTTTTACCAGTGTGGTTCTTTGTGCTGTTTATTTTGTCTTACAACAGACTTAGGAAATGATTAGAATACAATCACTAGAATTTAGACTTTGAGTTATGCAATGTAATCACATATATTGAATCTCACATATATATCTCAGTTTTTTTGTGTGTTATTTTTCTTTCTTCTCTGTTTATAAATTTAGGATGAGAAAAACCAGCTCATGACCACTAATGTATGGCTATGGGAGGTAAGTAACCTCAAACATCATTGTAAAAATGTTTTGTCTGGTAAATTAAAAATTTGATGCATGCGGATAAATTGATTGTATTCAAGTCAAAAGTATTATTTAATATGACAGAATCATCCTGACTACATAGTCAAGTATTTTTAAGGGTATTATCTGGTAGACAGCAAATGGTAACGGCATGTTTTCACCTTTTTACAGATACATTTGTACTCGGAAGTATTCTGACCAGGCTGCATCTAGTTTGATTAAGAAATGATTAAAACTTATTAATAATTATGCTTAAATTAATAATAATAATAATAATAATAATAATAATAATAATAATATATATATATATATATATATATATATATATATATATACACACACACTCAAACCAAAGATTATTCAGACATTTTTGATATTTTTTATATATTTTTACTAGTGGGTGCAGGACACTATAGTTCATTTATGTAAGTGAGGATAGCAAAATAAAGTAAACTGTGACATATTATACCCAAAAATTCTTCATACAGTGGACTACCAGTAAAATTCATAAAAATTTGGAACCAAAAATTATTCAGACACTTTGACCTGACCATTTTTTGCTTAAGTGTTATCTGACATAATTAAGATAATTCTTTTCTGACACAGTTTAACTCTGAGATCTTGGTCATATTTTATTACCATTTTTTTAAACTATAGTGAATAAACTGTATTAATGAATGAAATGTTCAAGGTGTCTGAATACATTTTGGTTTGACTGTATATATATATTTATATATATATATATATATAAAATCTGTTTGAATGTACAGTAATGTTGTGCATGGTGAATTTTTATTATTTACTTGGTTGTAGCTACATTACATAACTGAACATTGCATTCAGTGTGGTTATGACAAAGGACAACTATTATTACATCAGTTTGATTGAATTTCTAATAACTGACTTAGCTACATTATATAGTTAGGTATTAGACATTCTTTAGACATTCAGTTAAACCGATGTGATAATAGTTGTCTTTTGTCATATATAGTAGTGGCCGGCCTAGGAAAACTGACGACATCACACTTTATTCGAATGATTATTTTAAAAATTATTTTTACATTTTTAAATTTGTTAAAGATTATGTAAGCATATTGTGTAGTGAGGCTTGAAGTCAATTGCTTTATTTGTGATAACACAATGAAACATTGCAAATTATGCAGACATAATTTTTGGCCAGTCATACAAAGAAATTATGAACGTGCAAAAACAAGAGAGAACCAACAAAATATTAATAACTGATTATGTTGTACTTAATGTATGCTATTCCAGAAAGCCTTTTGCTTTTCTGTGCATTTGTTTTTCATAAAATAAAACCTGTAGCTGTAATTTACCCCTTTTTTTGCCAAATAATTTTGCCAATTTCAATGTTTTGTTTTTCCCTCATATTTAAAATATTTAAAAATATAAAAAAAAAAAAAAAAACAACAACAGAAAATGCATATGACGACTAAATTAGCAGTTCTCTGTGAATGATACCTGACAGTGACAATAGTAAAGTAATGAAACAAACATTGAAAAATTGGATGTTTGTCATAATAACCTCAAAATTATAATCTGGATTTGTAGGAATGGCTGGATTACAAACTGCGTTGGAACCCTGAGAATTATGGTGGCATCACCTCTATCAGAGTCCCATCAGAAAGCATCTGGCTCCCAGACATTGTTTTATACGAGAAGTAAGTTTGTGTGGCAATCTAATGCAATAATAATTCATCATTTTGGAATATTATCAATGTTATCCTATCTACTTTTAGTGCTGATGGACGTTTTGAAGGCTCAATTATGACCAAAGCCATTGTGAGGTACAACGGCATGATCACTTGGACCCCCCCTGCCAGCTACAAGTCAGCTTGCACCATGGATGTGACGTTCTTCCCGTTCGATCGCCAGAACTGCTCAATGAAGTTTGGCTCTTGGACATACGATGGAAACATGGTTGAACTAGTGCTCGTCAACCAGCAGGTGGACCGAAGCGACTTCTTTGATAATGGCGAATGGGAGATTCTCAGTGCAACTGGGGTCAAAGGAAGCCGACGAGACGGCCGCTTCTTCTACCCGTACATCACATATTCGTTCATCCTGAAACGTCTTCCTCTCTTCTACACACTCTTCCTTATTTTTCCATGCTTGGGCTTGTCCTTCCTAACCGTGCTGGTCTTCTACCTTCCCTCCGATGAAGGGGAAAAAGTCTCTCTCTCCACCTCCGTCCTGGTGTCTCTCACCGTTTTCCTCCTCGTTATCGAGGAGATCATCCCTTCTTCCTCTAAGGTTATCCCACTGATTGGGGAGTACCTACTTTTTATCATGATCTTTGTCACTCTGTCCATCATCGTGACGGTGTTTGTCATCAACGTACACCACCGCTCTTCTGCTACTTACCACCCCATGTCTCCATGGGTGCGTACGTTGTTCCTCCAGCGACTGCCACATTTGCTCTGCATGAGGGGGAACAACGACCGCTACCACTACCCAGAGCTGGAGCCCCACAGCCCTGACCTGAAGCCCAGAAACAAGAAAGGCCCTGAAGGAGAAGGTCAAGCTCTGATTAATTTGCTAGAGCAAGCCACCAACTCGGTTCGCTACATCTCAAGTCACATTAAGAAGGAGCATTTTATTAGAGAGGTAAGGACTTGAGATGCCCAAAGATGAAGGTAAAGTTAATGACTGCAAATATTACAGTTTTTCTCAGTCACTCAGTTCTCGAATTATATATTTTTTTCTTCTCAAAAAAATAAGTTCAGGTCTCTTTGTGTTTTGGCATATGTGTGCAAAAGAGTAAGTAATATCTAAATGGACATGGCTTTTTGATCAAAACTGAAGAGTTGATTCTCAGTGAAACTGTCAAACTCTTCACAACTTCTAAACATTCTTTCTTTGTGAGTCTTTGCATGCAAAATGATCCATTCAGTTATCAAAATCTGTCAGACATGCATGTATATTCCATTAATACCCATGACATGGAATATTTGGATTGTCTGCTGAGTTGGCAAATGGCCTGCCTTTGTAATGAAATAGGAATCACAATCTTACCAATCAACCAATCAAGTTTGGAAGCATACAGTAGGCTATATGGAGTTTGCCCAGCACAACGACAAAAACACTTTATTTTGGTGTTTATTCATTGGCCAATTTACTGACACAATATCTAGGTTTTGAAGCATGACCTAAATGTTTTGGGTGAGTAACTACATTTTGCAGAAACGCAATAGAGTTCTGATGTTCCAGTGAACAGTTGCACTTTACAGTTTAGAGAATGTTATGACGTGCTTCAAAAAATGTGCCAAAGCGATTGAGAAAAACTGTAATAGAAATAAAGCTATTTCTAGATATACCCTAACGTTTAAGATCAGTAACAAACAAACAAACAAATACTTTTATTCAGAAAGGATGCATTTCTATTCATTTCTATTCATTCAATAGATTTCTATTTTAAATAAATGCTGTTATTTTCAACTTTCTATTCATCAAAGGATCCTGAAAAAAACATATCATGGTTTCCACTAAAATACAAAACTTCTTTCAAAAACATAAAAAAATCACCAGAAGCTTTTGAACAGCAGTGTATATATCTACATATATTTATCTTCGCCAAAAAATATTTTAAAAACGCATTTTGCATTCGCTCAAAATGTATTTTTTAAAATTGAAAATGTATTTTCTTGCCCCTTTAAGAACATTCTGTAATATATTTTGCTATTTGAAGGTTTAAATAAAAATGTAGTTTTAGTTTGATAAATAATTTCTTAAGCTGCACTGAATATTTTGCATATTTGCCATATATTTAAAATATATTTTGGCCAGAAAATATATTATTTTTCTATAAAGTTAATGATGTTTTGCAGTAATATAGTTGATGCTAAAGATAAAGACAGTGCTAATTAAGTGTTATGATGACTATAATTTGGTGATGAATATGCTAGTCATGACAATTATGATGATGTAATGAATATAATCTAACAGTTTACAATAAGGTCTCATTAGTTAACATTATTTAATGCATTAACACTAACTAACAATGAGCAATACATTTGTTACAGTATTTATTAATCTCTGTAAATGGTAATTAATAATAATAATAATACTAATACTACAGCTGTTCATCGTTAGATCATGTTAGTTCAGGCCCATTAAATAATATTAACAGAGGCAATCTTTGATTTTAATAATGTATTAGTAAATGTTAAAATTAGAAGTATGTTTCATTGTTATTACATGTTAATAAATGGAACCTTATTGTAAAATTGTGAATATTCTTTGGCTCTTGCAGGTAGTACAGGACTGGAAGTTTGTGGCTCAGGTGCTGGACAGGATCTTTCTGTGGGCATTCCTCACTGTATCTGTGCTTGGCACCATCCTCATCTTTACACCTGCAGTCACGATGTTCCTGAGCACACCCCCACCTCCTTCTCCATGAGGCGTCCAGAATTACAGTCAAATCCATCACATTTCAAAAGGGAATATTACTGTACTTCCAATAATATTACAGACAGCACACATTACTATGTAGAAGTAATATGTTCTTTCACTGCGTTAAATACTCCAATTTAGGATTAACATTAAAAGATGACCAAAAATGTTAATCAAATGTAAAATATGCAGAGTAGCATCACCTGTCCTTAGTGATACAACATGTTTACAACTTTATTTTGTGAGAAACCTGTTGTAGATAATTAATTATTCATTCTTTTTATTTACAGACAACATAAAAAAAACAGTGTATTAAAAAAAGAGGAAAAAAAAAAGCTACATTTTTTTTTTGACCTGTGCAGGGAAAAAATCCACAGAATCAGATGACTGGTTTGTCCATCTTTGAGAAGACACATCTCTGTTTGGTCATATGATCCTCTCTTGATTCTTAATAAATATTCTTCTCTTTGGTACACATTCCACAATTGACGCATTCAAACTGAGGAGCACAAAACAATAAAACACAGTTCAGTCAAAAACTCTAATATGGAAGCAACTTAACACTACCTTTTTTAACATGTAACTACACTTGTTTTTCTATTTTTTTTATCTACAGTGTAACAGTATTAATTGCTTCTGGTAAATCAAATATTAGTTTCAGTTAAGTTATTATATGATGAGGGTCACCTTACCTTCCATAACAGGTAGAAAAGCAAAGCTAGTAACAGCAGTGCTGTCAGTATGCTGAGCAGAATGACCCACCACGGGACTCGACTGAGCAAAGCAGGCTTCCTTTCACGAAAAACAGTTAGCTTCACCTATATCAGTCATAAAAATGCTGAGTGAGCTATACATTGCACACTTTTTTTAAATCATTACTACTAATACATCAAATAAAAATGGTTTATCTAATATGCTTAAGTACTAATATACATAACATGTAACCTTAGTATTGGATGGCTGAATCCCAATATTCTCCTGAGTCCCATTAAGTGTCAGAGATGCATCCAGTACAATATCCAAGTAGTTCAATGAGTTATACTCCTGTAAAAAAGCCATCTTGTCAGTAATCAACTAGTTATAATACATTTGTTGAGCTATGCTCACATTGTAAAACCCAACAAATTAACCCAAATCACTTGAGGAAAGTGATTGATGAAAGCGTGAACATTTGAGACCTCTAATGAAAAACTATATCTTAATATTACATCTACAAACGTTACTCAAATACATTTGTTGCTAAAATTGAACTGATTCACATAAAAACACATTTACGTTGGACAAAGTTAAAGGGTTAGTTCACCCAAAAATTTAAAAAATTGTGTCAATTACTTATCCTCATGTTGTTCCAAAACCGTAAGACATTCGTTCATCTTCGGAACACAAGTGAAGATCTTTTTAATAAATTCTGAGAGATTTCTGTCCCTCCATTGACAGTCTACGCAGCTACCACTTTCAAGCCCCAGAAAGGTAGTAAAGATGTCATTAAAGTAATCCATGTGAATCCAGTGGTTTATCAAGTGCTTCATTTGCGCAAAAAAACATAATTTAGCACTTTATTTACAAAATATTAATCTCTGATGAACAATGTCTGATCTCTCGTCAACACAACACGCATTCGTCGTGATGCTTTCGTTTGTTTTCGAAAAGTGGTAGTTGCGTAGGCTGTCAATGGAGGGACAGAAAGTTCTCAGATTTAATTAAAAAAAATCTTCATTTGTGTTCCGAAGATAAACTAATGTCTTACGGGTGTGGAACGACATGAGGGTGAGTAATTAATGACAGAATTTTCATTTTTGTGTGAACTAACCCTTTAATTTAAAAAAAATCTTGTTAATTATTAGCTGGCAGTAGCACACATGCATATGCTACCATAACCTTAAAATATTGAGGAATTTTGCTATATTAATCAACATAGATTGAATTTACGTATCTCATTTATTTCATAGATTGAATTTTTTTTTTTACACATACACTACTAAACCAAATGAAATTCTGTAACAAGTCATTTGAATTGAAAATAAAAATTCTCTTTAAGTTTGAGTTCTATTTTCTACTGTGTAATAAAAATTCAGTAATATTTAAACTCAATTAATTCTGTAAATGTCACTGTTAAGTCTTACAGCAAGTGTACCTCGAGAAAAGTACTGTTCCATAAGCGAGCATGAAGAACAATGCCTGAAGTGCTGTCCACTGCCTCAAGAGGGCACTTTATCTCCACACATTTTAAGTCTGCACAAGTCTGGGGCGGCAACATGAAAGATAGAGATACATTTGCAAGAACTCGACAAAAGTACCTTAAAAACCTTTGATAAATGTTTTAAAGACCCAAGATACTAGTATATAACTAGTGATAGTAGTGAAATGAAAATAAAAGACTGGTCAATGGAACTGTATAAAATCATGTGTAAAGTGAAATTACCAGAGTTTTATACTTTCTTTTGGTCCCCAAAAATGGAAAAAAATCAGTAGTGGAGGCAAGAGCCTTCAGCTCTTGTTCATGCTCTACATCACGCCTTCCTCTGGATGATGCCTAAGAAGTGAGCAATATGCCAGAAGTCATATTGTGTCAGTCTAAAGCAGTGGTTTTCAAACCGGTCCTGCAAGCACCCCCAGCACTGCACATTTTGTAAGTCTCTCTTATCTGACACACCCATTTTTAGGTCTTGCAGTGTCTACTAATGAGCTCATGAGTTGAATCAGGTGTGATAGATGAGGGAGACATACAAAATATGCAGTGCTGGGGGTGCTTGCAGGACCGGTTTGAAAACCACTGGTCTAAAGGATTTATCATTCATCAAATACAAAGAGCTGCAAAGTAAAAACAGTGGGAGCTGATATTAATAATTGATAGTTATGTAACTTTATATCTCACGAAAGAATTACCTTGATAAATCTGAGTGGGTTTATAGCTTCTGATGGTGTGCAGTGAATAATGTTCTTTCCTCGATCACTGATTTGCACAAGGTACAGGAGCCTTTTTCCCTCATTGGTTGCATTTGGCCACTGAATGTTCAGCACTGCAGAACCGAAGGACTTCAGAGGCCGACCAATGTTAATAATCTGACATAGAAAGTACAAGCACAAGCAGCTCAAAATCAACAGGCTTTTAATTGTACTAAACTGTATAGGTAAAAATAAAATATACTGCTAAATACTGTACATTTACAGCTTCTCTGTGACAAGCTACTGATTTATTTTGATAAATATGCTTATACAGATGCTAATATCTGTAATATAGGCTATTATTATAATCATTCATTTTTTATACCTAGCAATTGAAAGGGATTAAATCAGATTAAATGGTTAATAATAATTAATAAAACAGAGAAATTCATCACTGTAACATTAGGGGGACCGAGACACCAACCCTGAACTCGTACTGGACCAAAGAGCCAATGTCATCTTCTGATTTCATTTTCTCATTTCTCACTTCTCCTCCAAAGAACAACTGGGAAGGTTTAGCAAGACTACAAAGACAAAATACATCAGAAAAAAAAAAAAAAAAAACATTCTGATGAGCATTTAATCTCTCACCAAAGCTGCATTTATTTGATCAAAAATACAAGTAATTATATATATACAGTTCTGTGCAAAAGTCTTAGGCACGTCAGTATTTTCACCCTCCAAAAGGGTTTTAAGGCAGTTATTTATATCTTTTGCTGTAGTGTGTCAGTAGGAAATATCAGTTCACATTTCTAAACATTCATTTTGTCATTAATTGTAATAATCCAGTGAGATTTTTATATGCACAGGGAGTCTGACAATAGCCAGTGCTCCACACTGAGATCTGATCTCCCCATCATCAGATCCGTCTGGGATTACATGAAGAAATGGATGAAACAAAATCCAAAAGAACTGTGGCAACGTCTCCAAGATGCTTGAAGAAACCGTCCTGCAAATCTACCTGAAAAACAATGCACAAGTGTACCTAGGACAAAAGCTGTTTTAAACGCAAAGAGTGGTCACACCAAATATTGATTTGATTTAGTTAATTGATAAATAAAATCTATTTATGACAGTATTTTTGAAAGCATCCTCACTTTACAGCATTTTTACACAAGTACCTAAAACTCTTCACAGTACTGTAGCTTTGGAGGTAAGATTTCTTCAAGCGTCTTGGAGACACGGCCACAGTTCTTCTGGATTAAAATTGTCTCAGTTTCATCTGTTTCTTCATGTAAGAGTAATGAAGAGTAATGATGATGGTGAGATCAGATCTCAGTGTGGAGCACTGGCTGTTGTCAGACTCCTTGTGCATAGATTATTACAATTAATGGCAAAATGAATGTTGAGAAATGTGAACTGATATTTCCTACTGACACACTACAGCAAAAGATATAAATAACTGCCTTAAAACCCTTTTGGAGGGTGAAAATACTGACGTGCCTAAGACTTTTGCACAGTACAATATATATATATATATATATATATATATATATATATAAAAATTCCATTCACGCCTTATTTTAGCATCATTACTCCAGTCTTTAGTGTCATATGATCCTTCACAAATCATTCTAATATGCTGATTTGGAGCTCAAGAAACATTTATTATTATCAATATTGAAAACAGTTGTGCTGCTTTTTTATTTTGTGGTGTTTGTGTTTTTTTCTGTATTGTTTGATAAATAGAAAGTTCAAAGGAACAGCAATTATTTGAAATCTTTTGTAGCATTATAAATGTCTTTACAGTCTCTTTTGACCAATTTAATGTATCCTTGCTAATTAAAAGTATTAATTTCTTTAAAAAAATCTTACTGTCTGCAAACCTTTGAATAGTAGTGTATATTTTTGTTGAACAATTAACAAGACTTACCCAGTGACGTTCAGATGCAGTTCAAAGATAATTTTAGCTTCTGCGACAACTATTGGAATATCTTGAATGCTGATCCTATTGACAAAAAGAAAAACAAGCACACACACATTGGGTTTCCATGTTTTATGGGGACCTTCCATAGACATAAAGATTTTTATACTGTACAAACTGTATACTCTATCCCCTGACCCTACCCCTAAACTTACCACTAACCCTACCCATCACAGAAAACTTTCTGCATTTAGACATTTAAAAAAAAACAAAAACAAAAAAAAACAATTGTATGATTTATAATCTGTTTTCCTTATGGGGACCAAAGAAAAAAAAAAGTTCCCACAAGGACAAGGATTTCGGATATTTCCATCATTGTGGGGACATTTTGTCCTCAAAACGTAAGGTTTACCAGGACAACACACACACACACACACACACACACACACACACACACACACACACACACACACACACACACAAAAAGTAAAACATTTAAGCTTCAAAACTCATTAACTTGTAAACTGCTTTTCATGCAATAAACCTCTACAGTACTACTTCTATAAACATATTAAGTTGATTAACTGTTAAACCAGAGGTAAGACGCCATCACAGCTAGACTCTTCTTACGTTTTAAGGGACATAGTCACATTAGCACCTGTCACTCTCAAGGAAAGCCTTTCCGTGTTTAGTATCAGGAAGAATGAAACCTGAAAGTGTTGAAAAGAACCTGAATTAGAGGGCTGACAGATTTGATTATATATTGAAAACATGCTTGATGGTTTGAGAAAATTTAAATGACTCTTCATACCTCAGAGTCTCTTTTAAAAGGATTTCCAAGTTGACAGTCAGCCTGTGTTTTATGTTCATTGGCGCTACATTGCACCTGGGTTTCCTGCACAGCGATTAAAAAAAAAGGTATTTGAAACACCTATATGCAAAATGTGAAAGTGTATACTAAAAAAGTAATCCTCTCGTTATTCAAAGAATGTGCGTAATCAAGTGAACAATTTAACAGATTTATTTCAATGAAATAGTGTTTCGTCAGCTTTACTTGACAAGTGTTTGTTCAGTCAGTGTTTAGTGAGTGAAATTATAAATATAAGACAGAATGTGTACATCATAATGAGCAACATTTTAAAATGTAAGAACCAAAACAATTTCAACTTTTTAAAATAATTTAATAATAGTTAATTTAGCATGCTAACATGTACCATTGCTAGCAAGTAGTTATCTTAAACTTTCTTTAGTTCATACAACTTAATTGTCAAATGTAGGAACTACTTTACACAGTTGTTTGGAACAACTTGAGACTTTTTTTTTTAAATCCAACATTTTATTTTTGTGAGAGTACAAGTCTAGGCCTGAATATGACAGTCCTTCTGAACAGATGCAACAGAGCATTATAAAAATGTGTCTGTCTTATGGTAAAAAGCAAAATGCAATAAGACTTGTTGATACAAACTTGGCAAGAATTACACACACTAAATTAAGATTGGTTGTTTTCAGTGAAATAGGACACTCACGCTATTCTTCTTTGGCATGACTGATGATAGGTGCAGAAATTCTGGAAACGTCACAGACAGTTGACTCTGGTGTGCATCTTCTCCACCTCTGTTGGTTACAGTGACCTCCAGGGCAACGTTCTCATCACCAGGAGAAATGACAGCAACACCATTTTCCCTTCAACACACAAAGACACACCCAAATTCAGCAATTCCAAGGAAGGCTACTTAAGTCTTTATTTGTCTTTGTCTTTATTACAAAAAGGCCAAACATGTGATTTGTCAGTACATGTTTTGCAGTGTTTTGCAGACATTAGCTTTATACAAACTGCATGCCAAATATCAGTCATGTGCTCTTTGAACTGTAAAAAAAAAAACATAGTGTATTGTTTAATCTCTAAATCTTGCACAAGCCACACAGATAATATTACATGGCTAGAGGGTCACATTTTTCTTGTTGTTGGTCTTTGGTGCAGAAGCTATACTGGAGCTGCAGGTTACTCTGGCAGATGTTGTCACTTCCACAGCCAGCATTCATAAAGGTGACCTGGGAGATAAGAGGTTTGTGGTAAAGAAAGCCATGTTTGAGAAATATTACAGCAATAAAGGAAGTGATATGGTAGATTTTGCAATTTTCGAAACAGATTTGCAACCTCTGCTTTGGTTGTGTTGTCCTGTAGAGTGTTCAGAACTGGCTCTAAGTCAGGGAGGTTCCTGATGGTCTGTTTTGGATTGTCAGATGGCAAAGAAACAGATAGGCTGATGGAAATGCTGTTCAGCTTGTCCTGGATATCTCCCTAAAACACAGTATAATAGTTTTTAATCATAAATTCTCTTGAAACCAGCAAAACAGCATGTGAGTTGATAGTACCAGCAGCCTGAGCTTGGTCTGGACACACTCTTGTTTGCCCTGGCCAGGCAGTTCCCGGTCTCCCTGCGCAGCCTCAGAATTCACAAAGACCACTCGCGAAGGAAGACCCCTCTCTATGCGCACTGTATCAGCCTTCAGCTTGTACTCGATCCCTACAGAAAGGTGACTATCAAATGCAATTCACATGCCACAAAAAGTTTTTTGCTCTGATAAGAAGCTGTTTGCCAAGTTATAATATTAACTAATGAAACACACCCAGCTGGAATGACTCATTCAGATTGCTGGTGGAGATTCATTATCGTTTTGATATTTAGCATGCAATAGCATACAGTATGGAGAACAGGAAATGGACTCACTCAGTTTGGGATTGTATGTAGGTGGCTGGGCAGTGTAACTGAAACAGGACCTAGCTGTAATAATGCTGAAAGATTTTCAAAATGCATGAAAAGAAATTATATATATATATACACACACATATATATATATATATATATATATATACACACACTGAACAAAATTATAAACGCAACACTTTTGTTTTTGCCCCCATTTTTTCTATGTACACAAAAGGCCTATTTCTCTCAAATATTGTTCACAAATCTGTCTAAATCTGTGTTAGTGAGCACTTCTTCTTTGCCGAGATAATCCATCCACCTCACAGGTGTGGCATATCAAGATACTGATTAGACAGCATGATTATTGCACAGGTGTGCCTTAGGCTGGCCACAATAAAAGGCCACTCTAAAATGTGCAGTTTTACTGTATTGGGGGGGTCCAGTCAGGGGTCCGGGGGGTCCGGGGGGTCCGGGGGGTCCGAAAACCAGTCAGTATCTGGTGTGACCACCATTTGCCTCACGCAGTGCAACACATCTCCTTCGCATTAGAGTTGATCAGGTTGCTTGATTGTGGCCTGTGGAATGTTGGTCCACTCCTCTTCAATGAAGCAAAGTGCGAAGTTGCTGGATATTGAAGCAGAAGAATTGTGTACAGATCCTTGCAAACATGGGGCCGTGGGCATTATCATGCTGCAACATGAGGTGATGGTCGTGGATGACAACAAATATGGCACAACAATGGGCCTCAGGATCTCGTCACGGTATCTCTGTGCATTTCAAAATGCCATCAATAAAATGCACCTGTGTTCGTTGTCCATAACATACGCCCTGCCCATACCATAACCCCACCGCCACCATGGGCCACTTCCGATCCACAACGTTGGACATCAGCAAACCGCTCACCCACACAATGCCATACACGCCTGTCTATGCCATCTGCCCTGGCCCACACAGTGAAAACCGGGATTCAGGTCCGTGAAGAGAACACCTCTCCAAAGTGCCAGATGCCATCGAATGTGAGCATTTGCCCACTCAAAAGTCGGTGCTAGCAACAACTTGTAACTGCAGTCAGGTCGAGACCCCAATGAGGACGACGTCAGCATGCAGATGAGCTTCCCTGGAGACGGTTTCCTCGACAGTTTGTGTAGAAATTCTTTTTGGTTATGCAAACCGATTGTTGCAGCAGCTGTCCGGGTGGCTGGTCTCAGACGATCTTGGAGGTGAAGATGCTGGATGTGGAGGTCCTGGGCTGGTGTGGTTACACGTGGTTCTGCGGTTGTGAGGCCAGTTGGATGTACCTGCCAAATTCTCTGAAACGCCTTTGGAGATGGCTTATGGTAGAGAAATGAACATTCAATTCACGGGCAACAGCTCTGGTGGACATTCCTGCAGTCAGCATGCCAGTTGCACGCTCCCTCAAAACTTGTGACATCTGTGGCATTGTGCTGTGTGATAAAACTGCACATTTTAGAGTGGCCTTTTATTGTGGGCAGCCGAAGGCACACCTGTGCAATAATCATACTGTCTAATCAGTATCTTGATATGCCAAGCACCTGTGAGGTGGATGGATTTTGTCGGCATAGGAGAAGTGCTCCCTATCACAGTTTTAGACAGATTTGTGAACAATATTTGAGAGAAATAGGCCTTTTGTGTACATAGAAAAAGTCTAAGATCTTTGAGTTCAGCTCATGAAAAATGGGGGCAAAAACAAAAGTGTTGCGTTTATAATTTTGTTCAGTGTATATATATATATATATATATACACACACACACACATACACACACACATATATATATATATATATATATATATATATATATATAATATTTTAAAATTATATAAATAATAAACACACTGCTGTTATCTCACCATGGATTTCTCTTGCAGTCCTGTGCCTTTGAAGTCAATAGTTATTTGGTGTTAATATCAAGGTCTTTTCTATATTTACCACTGGTTTAGTCTCTTAAAACAGAAACATATTATTTATTAATATAATTAATTATATTGAGCATGTAATTAATTTAATTAACTGAAATGTACAGATCCTACAAAATTAGTATTTCAATGCAAGTAGTGTTTATATACTGTGAGGTAGTGTCTCAGTAATTCATCATCACTTTATAGTGAATTAACTATGAATAAAAGACTGCTGATCAACATTGAATCTATACATTTAGGAGAGTTAGGGAAGCATCCTAACCTGTAAACCAGCAATATTTGAGAGAAATAGGCCGTTAGTGTACATAGAAAAAGTCTAAGATCTTTGAGTTCAGCTCATGAAAAATGGGGGCAAAAACAAAAGTGTTGCGTTTATAATTTTGTTCAGTGTATATATATATATATATATATATATATATATATACACACACACACACACAAACACACATATATATATATATAATATTTTAAAATTATATAAATAATAAACACACTGCTGTTATCTCACCATGGATTTCTCTTGCAGTCCTGTGCCTTGAAGTCAATATTATTTGGTGTTAATATCAAGGTCTTTTCTATATTTACCACTGGTTTAGTCCTTAAAACAGAACATATTATTTATTAATATAATTAATTATATTAACATGTAATTAATTTAATTAACTGAAATGTACAGATCCTACAAAATTATATTTAATGCAAGTATTTTTATACTGTGGGGTGTGTCTGGTAATTCTATCACTTTATATGAATTATATGAATAAAGATCTGATCAACATTGAATCTATACATTTAGGAGAGTGGGAAGCATCCAACCTGTAAACCAGCACAGTATCTGAAAAGAAACCTACAGCAGAGTCTGGATAGTCGTTACACGTCCATATCCATGTTTCCAGCCAAGGAATAGCTGCAAACAGTTTGACACCATGGTCTCTAGCATCTAAAACCTTTAAACAGAGATTGTTTCAACAGAGAGTCACTTTGAAAAAAGTTTCAAATGCAAAATGCCTAACCTGGTCTCTATAATGAATCATGCTGGAAATAATATAATATAATATAATATAATATAATAATTCCCATGTATTTTGTAATTATGTTTTGTAAATATAATAAATAATATTATTAACATTAAACAGTGATAAAATGCATTTTAAATACAATTTAAATATAACCCAAAAAAAAAAAAAAAGAGATAAAAACTGATATTTATTGAGTTTATAAATATGCAAGTCCTTTTACAAACCGCTGGTTTTAGATGAAAGCCTGCAGCTGAACCATGATATATGTACACTCGAATTCTCCCTGCATCTCCATTGGATGCCATCACTGCAAAATCTATTAATGGTGAAAAGATCTGTCAGATGCACTGTAAAACTGAGGCCCAAGACTTAAAGGGATAGTTCACTTTCAAATGAGTTCACCCAAGTTTTACTCACCCTCAAGCCATCCTAGGTGCAGGTGACTTTTCTTCTTTTCTGATGAACACAACGGGAGATATTTTAATAAATATCCTGATGCATTTATAATGGCAGTGAACAGGGGTCACGAGTATGTCTCCATCCACATCCATCGATCATAAACGTGTACTCCACACGGCTCCGGGGGATTAATAAAGGCCTTCTAAGGCGAAGCGATGCGTTCTGGGCAAAAATGATATCCATATTTTACAAGTTATGAAGTAGAATATCTAGCTTCCGCCTGACCGCCTTTCTGTATCTAACTTACGAAGAAAGTGTAAACAATCTTGTAGTTCAAAAAGTTTACGTTTCCTATTTGTTCTGTGGTAAAAGTGTAACTGACGCAATGCTGAAGGCATTTTTCACTTTCTTCGTAAGTAGAATACCGTAGGCGGTCTGGCGGAAGCTAGATGTTTTACTTAATAACTTGTTAAATATGAATATTTTTTTTACACAAATGCATCGCTTTGCTTCAGAAGGCTCTTGTTAACTTCCAGGCTATGGAGTAATACGTTTATGATGGATGGATGTGGATGGAGACACTTTCTTCAGCTCATACTCTTTGACCCCTGTTCACTGCCATTATAAAGCTCAGATGCGTCAGGATATTTATTAATATTTCTCAGATTGTGTTCAATTTTTAAAGAAGGAAGTCATATACACCTAGGATGGCTTGAGGGTGAGTAAAGTTTGGGGTAATTTTCATTTGAAAGTGAACTAATCCTTGGCAAATATAACCTTTCGTTCAACTTTGGTAATTCCAATTTTCTGATTGATATTCCTAATAAGTGCGCCACTGTTAAAGGTCTAAACATGGAGTCCCTTTTCCCGTACAGACACACTGGTTTGATTTTGGTTCCAGCGTTGTCCTTTAGCTTGGTTGATGTAAACGTACACAGCCCCTCCTACATCGTCATCCATGGTGCTCACAGAACTCTGGTGTACGCTGCCCAAAGGCTATCCCACCTAAGTGCAATGAAGACATCATCTCTAATACATAATAAACTTGTAAATGTATAATGCCCTGTGATTACATAAGAAATTTTACAATCACATCTCATGGTTAGCCATAACTGTATCTGTTTCTAGTGTAAACTCACCCATCTGCATTTAAGTCAAGAACAGCAAGGTCATAGCCAAAGGAGGAGGGCCAAACCTGGACCTTGAAGAATGTGTTCAGCTTTCAAGTTCCTTGATCCTGCCTTTTCTTCTGGTCTTAGCAACAAAACCTCCCCACTGTGGAATGAGCGCGGAGCTCCCGCCACAACATTCAGCTCTCCTTTCTTCATAAGGTTCATCCCAGTATTCTAAAGCAAAGCTCATGAAAAGGCTGAAGGAAAACTGTTGATAAATAGATGATAGATGATTTAAAAGAGTCATATAATACAGATCTGGCATTCTAGAGCAATTGTACTGTAGTGGCTGGGCTTCCTGGTACAGTGCAACAGGCTGACCATGATCGCCCAAAAAGCTGCTTACATATGTCCACAGGAATAAGTTTAGGTTGATGCTGATTATCATCTCCTGCTTCATAGGTCTCCAGAGAGAAATCATCTACAGGCTCCATGTAACAGTGCCTGCTGCAGAAAATGAGAAGTCATTATAAATTAGAAGGTTGCAAGATACTCAATACAATAGACTTTCAAATAAAGCTTTAGCAGTACCTTTCCAATCATAGGCCTCTGGAGCTCCATAAACAAGATATTTGCTGTCTTTTGGAAAAAAATGCTACAGAGAGACTCTAAGGAGGCCAGTATCCAAACTTGTGCTTATCTGGTTCTCGATTCCTACAAAATGATCTTAAAGCTCTACTTTATCCACATTTCATCTATTTAAGGTCCCAAGCTCCCAGGACAAAACATTCAGTCTAATAACCGCTGGTTGGTAAAACTCCAATCCTGGCACCTGTAAGCACAAGTACCTAGATAAAACAGATATATGTCATGTTATATCTTACATATGTACACAAATATAGTTTAAGTTTGAGGTGTCAACTTTAAATAAATTGTTTTCACAATGAATTAGTTGAAATTAACAGTACAAAATCTTTACCACTACTTTGCCTCCTCGTCCCTGACTTCCTTTGACACGAACACCAAGCCATTGGTTTTCTCTGTAGTCTACTCCTATTCTATCCTTAGGACGAGCTGTCAGTATAGAATAGAGAGTTTAGAATGCGGAAGTTACTTTAACTGCTTGTAATATGTTTTTCTCTGTAGTCGTTTTGGTACATTTCTCAAATCTGTCCTTAAAATTTGCAAAACAGTATGTTCATTTCTCGAAACAATTCGTACAAACAGCACAACATATTGTATTACCTGCAAAAAGCCTGTAACTTGCTCAGAATCCTTAGTTCATCTCTCAAAAGCAAGCATTTATGTCAATGAACATATCAGTGCCATCAAAATGACAAGTCCTTGTGTCATTGTTCTCTAACAAGATAGTCAAAATGTTGTTAGCCAAGGAATATCAATATAAATATAGTGATGAATATTTCAGATGTAAACTATGGCTACGGTTTTTATGACAGTGATTGAAATTGCACAATCACTTTGTCTGTATGGTATATATCAATTTTAACAGTACAAATGGACACATTACTGTATATGGGATATTGATTGCAAAAGACTGGACAGGACTTAAAGTTTTGCTTTACTGTTGGTCTGTCAACAAACTAGTGTAAAACGTCCTTGTGATAAATGAAAAAGATTAAGACTTTATACATACATTCGTTTATATGTATTCATGTGTATGTGTGTGATATAGTATGTATTTGTATAAAGTTCATTTAGCCTACTATACTGTAAGTGTGTAAAGTAAGTGTAATATGCTCCTGTAAGTGTAAAAATGCTACTAGAATATTAAGATTATAACATGCATACCATATTAGAGTGCAGTGCACAAATACATACATGTTATGTCTTCATGAAATGCTTGAATGATTGAGGAAAGGCTTTTCTCCAAACGTTCAGTTGCACCTTTAGACCCGCATAAGCCATTGCAAGGTCATGATTGAGAACATTGTTTACAATAGTGGTCCTTATTTCACTAGAACTGTGCCTACGCCCTTTGGCTTTGCTTCACTCTTCCTGTTTTGCTTCCCTACCCTTCTACCACACATCCTTACTCCTCTTCTTCTTCCCAGCTGCGGACCCTGTTTGTTTCCATGTTGTTCTTCCATTATCAGAAATTGAAACTCTTGTGTTGTGCTCTGTCTATATGCTTTCTCCAATCGAAATATTTCCCATGACATGCATTTCCTTTGAGCTGTTTTAGAGAACTGGTTGGGTCATTGGTTGATCTAATGCTTTATATTCCCCTGAATACATTAGTGAAATTCAGGATTCACCTGCAAAATTCATCAATTCAGGACACATTTACAAAAGTCTAATAGAAATGTATAGATAATATACTTGACACATTGTACAGATAATCAGGTCAACCATTTTGCATTTAAATACTTCTAAAATATGAATTAATGACTAGATGTTTTGAGGGGTAAGACTATTCAACAGAGAACCATATAATACATTTTGAGCAACATGACATTAGCAATTGATAATGTAAGGAAATAGCAGAGAATTGCATTATAATCAATTGTCACAGTGTAAGCCTTAAAGCATTTGCAATTTGGTTCAAAAGAATGAGAAACTGCTTTTATGATGTGCACAAGTGACTAGATGATGTGGTGGTTGGAACAAGTAGTTTTGAGAATTTCAGTTCTGATCTGAGAAATGCAACAAAAGCGACTGAGAAAAACTGTATGCCAAATAAGCAACAAACACAATAAAAAAGTACTCTGATCATTACAATATTTAGTGATGCAGCTGACTTCATAAAAATGTAGAAACAAGTGTTAAAGCAACAAAACATAAATCAAGTAACCCACAACCAACCTTCTTCTATATCGACAGGGATGCGTTCACATTCATCAGATTGTGTTGTGAATTCTGCATTTGTAAGCAGACCTCAGATATATTGGCATTTTGGATGGGCAATGCTTAGGCACGAGGTGCTCCAATCAGCAAGGCCCTGAAGATGCCAGTGATGTCATTAGATAGATAGATAGATAGATAGAGAGACAGACAGACAGACAGATAGACAGACAGATAGATAGACAGACAAACAGACAGACAGACAGATAGATAGATAGACAGACAGACAGACAGATAGATAGACAGACAGATAGATAGACAGACACACACAGACAGACAGACAGACAGACAGATAGACAGACAGACAGACAGACAGACAGATAGACAGTTAGAAGACAGACAGATAGACAGATAGATAGATAGACAGAAAGATAGACAGATAGATAGACAGACAGATAGATCGATAGATAGACAGACAGACAGATAGATAGACAGACAGACAGACAGACAGATAGACAGACAGATTGATAGACAGACAGACAGACAGACAGACAGATAGATCGATAGACAGACAGACAGATAGATCGATAGACAGACAGACAGATAGATAGATAGACAGACAGACAGACAGACAGATCGATAGACAGAGACAGACAGACACAGATAGACAGACAGACAGACAGACAGACAGATAGATAGATAGACACACAGACACAGATAGACAGACAGACAGATAGATAGATAGACACACAGACAGATAGATAGACAGACAGACACAGACAGACAGACAGACAGACAGATAGACAGACAGACAGACAGACAGACTGATAGATAGATAGACAGATAGATAGATAGATAGATAGATAGATAGATAGATAGACAGATAGATAGACAGACAGACAGATAGATAGATAGACAGACAGACAGATAGATAGACAGACAGACAGACAGACAGACAGACAGACAGATAGATAGACAGACAGATAGATAGACAGACAGAGAGAGAGATAGACAGAGAGAGAGATAGACAGACAGACAGACAGATAGATAGACAGACAGATAGATAAACAGACAAATAGATAGACAGACAGACAGACAGACAGAATGCTAGGAAGACAGACAGACAGACAGAATGCTAGGAAGACAGACAGATAGACAGATAGATAGATAGAAAGATGGATAGACAGATAGATAGATAGATGGATAGACATGGATAGATAGACAGACAGACAGATGGATAGACAGACAGACAGACAGACAGATAGATAGATAGATAGATAGACAGACAGACAGACAGACAGACAGATAGATCGATAGACAGACAGACAGATAGATAGATAGACAGACAGACAGATAGATCGATAGACAGACAGACAGACAGATAGATCGATAGACAGACAGATAGATAGATCGATAGACAGACAGACAGACAGACAGACAGATAGATCGATAGATAGACAGACAGACAGATAGATAGACAGACAGACAGACAGATAGATAGACAGACAGACACACACACACACACACACAGACAGACAGACAGATAGATCGATAGACAGACAGACAGATAGATCGATAGATAGACAGACAGACAGACAGACAGATAGATCGATACACAGACAGATATCCATTATATTATATTATTGCGTAGCAGATCATTATCTAATATGAATTTTAATAATTAGATATCAAGATATTTTCATTTATATTTGTTTACGAATGCATTTGAGAGCACGCGATGTAAGTTAATGTTACTGAAGTAATGGGTTATTACAAAGTATTGCCATTTGGACATGTTTAAAAAACATAATTTAAAATCTTGATGAAACACAATTAATGCTACACAGATGGCATCAGTCGTAATTTAAACAATTATCACGTGTTCGCTTTAAAAAAAAAAAAAAAAAAAAAAAAACAGGTTTCTCACATGCGCTCCTCTGAAGGTTTGAGCTGATGGTGCATTTCCACAGAAAACCCAAACAAAGTGTCTGCTTCTCCACGCTTCTTTATCACGTTCTGTGTGTCCAGGTTAAAAGCAGAAAACTGCGATGGCCGAAGCATCCACACGGTCAGGAGAAGACCCCACTGACTGAAGAGCATGATGATAGACCTCTCTGGAGCTAGATATGGGCTAAGACAGAGATTGTAGTATACTCCAGAAGAAAAACTATGACTGGAGGGTGAGGCAGTGTGACGCATTATATAAGACTTGGCTGATTTATGTTCTCAAGGTGGGGATAAGACCAACTGTACAGTAAAGAGAGTTAATGTTTACCTGCAAAGGAAACGTGAACACATGCCCTTTCATCCTCAGTAATTTCCTGGCAGGTTTAACGTTAGTCAATTTCGAGATAAGAATCAACATGTTACAACGGTGTAATTTGCAATGACAAAGATCAACATGTGTAGATGGGATGGATTAAATAAATTTTAGTAGGCCTACACGAGCAAGCCTTTTAACATATACCTTTAGAAACCTCGAATATTCATATATCTTACCGAAAGCCAAATTAAATTGTGCTGTTTCGGTTTGTCTGAATACAAATTAAAATTAGTTTCGTCTGGACAGATAAAAAACACATTGCACCAAAAGATGGCGGTAGAGATTTACGGTGTGACAAAGAAGATTCTAGAGAACTTTTTTCAGGTTGAAAATAGTATTGGCTACAAAAAATATGTTGGATAGTTCCAACGTTGTTAGAATTAAAATATAGAGTACACTGAACACGTGTTGACTTTTGTGACAACCAGACCAAATAGCTGGAGTTGTTAACACTACAGTATATGGTGTATTTTGTCACAATTTTAACTGCCATGATGACTGGAAAATGAAACAATTGTAAGTTGTATTCATTTAATTTACACTAACATGAAAAAGTAACAACCTGCACCAACTCTAAATGTATTAAAAATACCCTTAAAATGAAATCTAATGGGTTAAAATCTAAATCATTATTGTTTACTCTGGTCTGAACAGATGTTAATGTGATTGGTTTGTGTTCAATTGTTCACCCAACAGCTATAGCAATAGCCAAACTATAATGATTTTCATGAATTTAAGTTTTGACAGAATTCACATAACGCATTCTAATTTAAGGGGATTTTGAAATAGCAGTTTGAAATCAACATACCACTTCTAGAAAAAAAAGTTACAGATAAGAAGTTAAATTATCTGACAATTTCCATGTGTGACTACTAGTCCCGGTATGATGGGACAGTTGTTTGGCCATTGTTTTGATCACATTATTGAGTAGCAGTACTTGTCTCTTCACATAGTGGCCATGGTTTGGAAACTTAACCATCATTGTGGTTTTAGCACTGAAAGTTATATGGTCTCATGAGCTGCCTTCCTGATTATCACTGACATGCAAATGACAAATAATAATATTAAAAATTTATTTTGATGGTTCCCTTTCACATATTCTGTTGACTATAAGTAATGTTGCACCTACAGTGCATGTCAACAAACTCTCATTAGACTATTAGTAGACTTTCTGCTTAATATCTGCTAACACTTTATTTTGATGCTCCCCCAACAGACATTCTACTGACTATAAATATCTTTTCAAGTAAATGTCATCTAACTCTAAACCTACCAACTAATACTCTAATGAGAGTTAGTTGACATGTAGGTGCAACGTTACTTATAGTCAACAAAATGTCTAAAAGGGAATATCAAAATAAAGTCTAACTATAATAATAATAATAAACCCTCAAGCGTCACACACAAACCAACACAGAACAGGTATTCCATTCAAAGAAAAATTTAAAAACAAGTATTTTTAAATGCAGTATTATTTTTCATGCGACAGTAATGTTAATTTAGTTTAAAATGAATTTTAATATAAAAGTATAAAAAGTCCTTCTGAGAGATTACTTTTTAAAGTATTTCCTTAAATGCATGCATGCATTTGAGCACTACTAACTTCAACTGTGACAAAAATAGCTATACATCCTGTGGAAACTTTAAAAGTTGTTGCGGCAAGTGAGTTGTTTACTAAGAAACCCACTGAGGACGATGTAAGTCGGTAGAGATGAGTGGTCATGGGTAACTTAAGCATGTAAGATGTGGGTGACAGGAGGACAGGAGTGGTACAGTCAAACCGCTTAAAATAACAGGTCTCTATGATCTGCACAATACCTCACACACTCTCACACGTATAAGCACAGATGCACTCCTGCACAGATAGAAGCCCATGCACATAAAAAAACAATCATTCACACATGCAAGGATGCTTTAACACTGCACCCCAAACACAAGTTGAATTTAAAAACTTGCATGCATTCCATATCTTTAACACACACATTTACATTTGATGGTCCCAAAGAGATACAAAATCTTGTTTTGCTGTTCTCTTATCACATCCATACAGCAGGATGGACTTTGCTACTTTTTACTAAAACTACTTAGTGTTATGTTTATATATTATATTTTTATATTAATGTTTATATTTTGCTCTGCAGTTCATTACAAATACTAATGGTCCCTGTCTGATGAAACTCGTGGTAGGCAAATTTTCACACATTCAAAAGTAGACATTGTAAAATATTTGAAAACCTGTGATTTCAGCAATGCACAGTGGTGGAGGTATTTCCTAATTGCACCTGAATTTTAATCCTCCCTCACGTAATGTCCACAGAAGAAAAGTCTCCTTTATTCTGTTCATATATATAGGTGTATTGTATGCACACACACACACACACAAAAACATTAAGAGGAAAGCTCTAAGTTTCATCTACTGGAAGTGAATTTGGTATCCATCAAGGTGGAAATTACTGAAATGTGCCATTTATTTATTTAATTTGTTTGGGGTTTGGACACAGTTTATATAAATAAGTATGGCAAGGAAACATTCTTTAATTCCTCATTTTGTGGAAGAAAATAAAATCCAAACTAATAAATAAAATAAATCTTAACTTCACAATAGCAATGCAAAGATACTTAAATATTATTTCTGATTACAAAATTGGAACTCACTGTAAAAGTAACACTAACAGGTGTTTACAAAATGTAAGTATTATGAGTATGCAGTTAGATTTATCTAGACCAAAAAAAAAAATAAATAAATAAAAGGAATTTTTGACTATGCCAAAAACTAGAAAAACAGTTTTTGTGTAACGCTGTCCTGTTCCAGAATACTAAATTAAAGCCATTGTGGTAAGTGTTCTTTTTTTTTATCATCCATTTATATAATTGTGATGTGTCACTAATTCACCTACTTTTAAGTAGCCATATTTAAGACCAGATGAATGATTGACCCTTTTTCCTTCTGATTGTCTTCACCTATGTAATGACGTTTCGACTGTGTGGTGATCCATTTGCAGCTTTTATTAAGATAGTAACCAATGCAGACAGGGGCAAGGCAAAGACATAAACAGGGACAGGCAATGGTCGAGGCAGGCGGCAGACAAACAGAGTCGGGTCACAGGCAGAGATCAGGGCAGGCGGCAAGCAAACACAGTCCAGTACACAGGCAAAGATCAGGGCAGGCGGCAGGGAATCACAGGGAATAAACAATCCAAACGGTAACAGAGAAACAGTCCACAAGAAAACGCTCAGTAGTGATCACCAGGGCAAATCAAGACTTCGCGATGTGTGTGTGTGTGTGTGTGTGTGTGTGTGTGTGTGTGTCTTAAATAGTGTGAGTGTGATGAGGTGCAGGTGTGTGCGCAATCAGTCCCAGGAATGAGGAAATGGGAAACGTAGTCCGAATGGGAAACAGTCAATATTCAGGTGACGGCTCCCTCCGATGGTGCGGAGGAGGAGGCGCGGGAGTCACATTCGTGACAGAGCTCCCCCCCTGCGAGCGGCTCCAGACGCGAGGAAGCGGACGCCCGGGGGTCACCCACCACGTGGTCGAGGGGGCCGGTCTCTCCGGATGCGTCCGATCGAAACTCTTGTATGAGTGAT